>PYAF01002476.1:5689-19975 GCA_007407185.1 Glycine tomentella
GTAGAAGAAATTGGATGTAGCCTCATAGTGTTTGAGGTGAACCAGTATAAATCTTGTGTGTTCTCTCATTTTCTGCATAATTGTCAATTCTCTTTGTGAATTCTGTTTTTACATATTGTTTCTTGAGGCATTACAAGTCTTGGATTGATTTTGGATAAAGATTCTTAATTGATTTTGTGATAAAGATCCAAAGGGCAAAAAAACTCTGTTTTTAATACATCAAGAAATTTTTAAATTTACCAAGGCTAACCAATTCTCCCCTCCTCTTGGTTAAGTGTGAAGTGTTCCCATATTTTACAAAATACAATGCAAAATTTTTGATGGAAATATCAAAGATTCACAACTGGCACGATGAAGATACAATGTGAATCTTGAGTTCAGACTTCAAATTATGGTGCTAAGCGTTGCACCTACAAACACTCTAATGCTTAAGTTAGATTTAGAGTGAAAATAATACGTAATGGGATTATGGTCAAGTCTGAACCTGTAGGTGACTTATTTCTACACTCGAGTTTTGGAGTGAAAGATAGTTAGGAGATTACAATCAAGCATATATCTTGACCTGCCTTAGGGTCACGCATGCCACTTGTGCCCCCATGTCAATATCCTTGAGGTTTTCACAATACTAGAAAATACGTTTTCAACATCGTTTATTTTAGCATTTTCACATCGATTTTTAATCGATGTTGAAACCGTCGACGTTAAAAGTCTGAATGTTAACATCAGTTTTTAAAAACCGATGTTAACAAAAGTATACAACATCTCAGCTTTTTTAAAAAATCGATGTCGTCAAATAAGAAAAAAGATGTTAAATTATGATAAAAACCGATGTTAATTTGTGTAACAACATTGATTTTTATTGAAAACTGATGTTTATGTGATGTAACAACATCAATTTTGTATAAAAATCGATGTTGTTGATGTGCTCAGCAACATCGATTTTCTATAAAAATCGATGTTGTTACTCAAGTTAACATCGATTTTTATGAAAAATCGATGTTGTTTTTTTGTTTTTTTTAATATGGTGTCTTTTTTATTAATTTAACTCAATTTTAACCTGCAAATTTAAAAAATAGACCCAGACAATTTGAAATTTCAGTACTATATGTGAATAATAAGAAAATAAATAGTGTCAATATACATAAAATAATTGTAATTTGAAACCATACAATTGTTTTATTAAAAATCCCTAATCAGCTAATCTTTCATTCCTAACTCTAAGGTAAAGTGTAGCCCACTGAAGTCAAATTGCCTTCAATCTCTCTAGCTCCAGTGTCTCTGATTAACAAAATACTGCATCACATAATGAAACATAATTTAATAAGTATAAATATAAACGAGTATAAAAAATTATAAATAGTTTTGAATTGGACAATTACCATGTCTCAGTTATCCCTGAAGCCTCCTTGTACTATCGTCGACATCCAATGCATAACATAATAGCCACACTCAGTGTTTCCTTTTTGCTTATTACACTAAATTCAATAACATAGTCAAATTTAAATGGAAATTAGTGTAAATAGAAATAAAAGTTATTTTGAAGACCTAAAACATTATTTAAATGACTTACTTTAACCGCAATCCATTTAGTAATAGCCTTTGATTTATTTCCCTGACTATCAAGGACTCCCTTCAAAGCACTACTTAAGAGAATCATGGAGGCATATTATACAATTAACATATTCATGTCTTAGAAATAATAAAGTAAATGTGTTACAAATGACAACCTACCTATTAATAATCTCTTTCAGGTAGTTATTAGGTTTATTGTGCAACGAATAGAACCACACGGCAACATTGTCCTTAAGACATATAACAATCAATTGCTAATGTGTCCTGCATTGGAGAACATTAAGTTTTTGTACTTCATACATTATTTTGATTCAATTGTACAGTTTTACTTACCCATTCAAGTACGCTCCAAGGTAGAGATGGTTCTGTGAACTCTGCATCCATTTCTTAAAATAGTCCTCAGATTCAAATTGCGATTGCCCAGATCTCTATATGGACTGTGGCTCAGTGAATCCATAGGCAGAGGCAATATCCGATTGCAGACATAACTCATTCATATGCCTATTGTTTTGAAAATAAAGTCAATTATGCATGAATATAAAACAATTAGTCATGTAATGGTAGACAATGTAAAGTGACTTATAGAATCCACAGCTGTAAAACAGAGATGTTCAAACATTGACCATCGTGGATTATTTTAGAGATATCCTCATGCTTTATGTACAATGGGAAGTCCTCGTTATACACCCCGAACAAACTAGGGTCCCACGACACCTGCATGGGTCTGAGGAAAAGCTGCGGGATGGTCAATGCAATCTGGTACATGGGATCCTCAACAGGTTTCGTCAATCCCTGAGGTCCCTATTTATCCTACACAGTTAACAAACATAAGTCAAAGACCTTCTTCACTTTAAATGACATTGACAATTTTAAATGATAATAAACACACAAAATGAAATACCTTGTTCAAAATAGGTTGTACAAGATGTGTTGGCCAAGCAAGGAAGGTGTAAGGGCCTGCCCCACTAACTAAACCTCTTATGTGGGTACAGGGACTCAAGCATCAGCATCTCAAACTTCCTCAACACCCACCTTGACATGATCATTCCCTAGAGGGACGTTGCGAACGGTTGTCGACACCTCAAATTCTTCCAAGGGCAACTAGGCAGGGAGGATTGTCATCGACATACAACCCACACCTATCAGACATAGTCGTGTTTTGGTCCTGCCCCAAAGGATCAACACAACTTCCCTTCGTGCTGACACAAGCACCATAAGGACATAGTTGAACCTCTGGAGGCAGCATGACACCCTGAGACTGCATCTGAGACTGCATATGGGATTGTATCTGACTGAAGGACATCATGAGTTGTTACTTCACTCTTTCAGTGATTGATTGCTCCAGCTCTTCCCTGATGTTCTCTTTCAGTTGATCCCAGTATTCACGGTTCATTGACTTTGACTTGCGAGAGGTTGATGGAGCTGGTCTGAAGTAGTGTTTGATGGTAACTCCAGTTCCAGCAGACATGGGTTGGGTGCTATGGGCGTCCAATGGCAGCAGTCAGTACATCCTGACGGCCACTGGCGACAAAGCTACCCTGTTTCGATTGGTCTTCCAGGGTATCCTGTAATCAACATAATGAATTACATGAATTTTGTTATTTGTTGTTGTTTTTGGAATTAATGAACAATGAAACATGATTTGACTTACAATCCAATCTGCAATCTCTTGTGCCGCCTCAGATGTCATGGTTCCTATTTTCTTTGTGCAAGCCAGCTTCCACTTGATGCCGTCTAACAGGAGGCGGAGGATGAAGGATTGTCTCGGTACTCTCGGCTTGGCCTGCTTCCTCCAATCTTTTCTTTTGTTTCTCCTCCATCAATCTTTGTTCCAGTAAATCATAACCCCCACTAGACAACACGTGAAGGGCAGTGTTTAGCTTCTGGATGGCCTGCACCTTCTTTCTTACACCCTATAAGAATGACATAGATTGTTGTCATCTAGTTTGTGGTTAAAAATACTGCATAATTGTCAAATTCTATGCATGAAAGTCAACTAACCTTCGGTTAAAAATACTGCACAATTGGATTACTTTCCTTGACTAATGCCTAGTGACGAACTATCTATGGTAGGACTTCATTACTATTATTCAGTACATACAAATGAGCTTGTTGCAATTCCTCTAAAGCAGGAGTTATAACATGCAGCCTTCGTGAACCCTTTCCTCCCACTTTGTAGTCATGCTGGGACTTAGGAACCTCGACAGGTTTTGTCTTTTCAAGGTACTCTGAACAAAATTCTACATCTTTTTCTGCAATGTACCTTTCAACTATGGATGCTTTAGGATGATGTAGGTTTCTTGTATAACCTTTCAAGATATTCATGTATCGCTCGATTGGGTACATCCACCGTAAATAAACGAGACCAAATAATTTAATTTCTCTAACCAGATGAACAAGTAAGTGAACCATTATGTCGAAAAATGAAGGAGGAAAATACATCTCCAATTGACACAGTATAATTGCAGCCTCTTCTTCCAAGTCATCCAAATTCACAGGGTCCACAACTTTGCTACAAATGGCATTGAAGAAAAAGCACATATGAGTTATAGCATGCCTCACTTTGTTAGGCAAAATGTCTCGAATGGCCACAGCTAACAGTTGTTGCATCAACATGTAACACCACAAAATTTTAAAACTACAGTCAATTGATGGTCTATATTCAAATTACTTAGGTAAAATTTTAATTAAGAAGCAGCACAAAAAGATTTGGGGAAATGACGAAAATACCCCTGGACATTCCAAAAATGACCAAATTGCCCCTAGGCATTTTAGCAAGATATTTTAAGGAGGAAATTTTATAAATACCCTTGGATGTTTTGGAAATGACCAGAATACCCTTAGGGTAACAAGTACAGAGATACCCTGAACATTTTTGAAATGACGATTATGCCCCTAGGGTGAGTGGTGAAATTACCAAAATGCCCTTTAGGTCAAAACTGACTAGATAACTTTAGAAACTTTGTGGAAACCTGGAAAATGGATGAAATACCTTTAGATAATAAATTATTAATATAGTGGATGACAAGAAATCATAAATTAGAATTTCTAAGAATTTTGGTGGATATTTTGGAAAAGAGCTCAATCTAGGCTAACTCAAGCATCCGAAAAGCCTAGGAAAAAGGAGAGATACAATCTATAGAATTTTCTCTTAATTATAGGAGAAACAGACCTTCCTAATAAGTTAGTTTAGTAATTTTAATAATTCAAGGCAATATGGACCAATAAGAATTGAGATTAAGCTATCTAACTAATAAAAGGCAAGAAAGCAAATGAGACTTGCACCCCAAGCCTAGAATCCAATGTGCAACTTGAAAAGAAATGAGAATAATGTAAAATTATCAAGATAAGGGACACTTGGTTGAGGGGAAAGCTAGGATACATGCCATTGGTCCAATTGTAAGGTAAGGTAATAATGAATTAAGAAGATTTTTTTTTGAAGAAAACTTCCTCTTGACTCCTTTGGACACGTATACAGTTATAGGTATTATATCAAAAATCCCAACGGTCAAAAGTTAGATATATGGGATAGTAGTATACCCTTAAAATTTTAAAGAGATCCAACGGTTAACAAATCCAGAATGAGTATTTTAATAAAACGGGTATTGGAAAAGAATTTGTGACTAAGCTAGCAATCCACATAAGAAATCAATTAAAGACTTGACCTACAAGCCTTGAACTCCACATGCAAATGGAGATAAATGGAGAAGAATATAGAAAACTCAAGAACTAGGACACTTGGAGGGTGCAAAATGCCTAGCCAATAAGGTAAAACCTAGTGGAAAGTGAGTAATGATGACTTAGGAAGATTTTTGTAGCAAAGCTAGCCATTCCAACGTAAAAGCAAAGAAGAAATTGTGGATTGCTCTCCAAGACAAGGAGGTCCACGTGCAAATGAGAAGGAAGGGAGAATGGTGTATAAAAATCAAGAACCAAGCCACTCGGAAGGTGCAAAATAACTAGCCAATAAGGTGGAACCACATGGAAAGCTAGCCATTATGACCTTGGATGATATTTACAATAAAAATCAAGATTTACCACCTTAAAAAAAGGAGTGGGACCAATTTGGGCTGTCCTAAGAGAGCTTCAACGTGCCAAAACCCACTCCAAAGCCTTTCCATTTTATTCCTTTCTAATTCTACCTTTTACCTAAACCAAAGCAAAAATCTACACCCTTGGAAACCTCACGTGAAGATCAAGGAATCCTAGGAGCAAGGCTATTCAATTTTAAAGGAGAAAGCAAGGTATGGGGAAGTTTATCATAAGCCAAGTTTGAATATTAATTATATGAGATTCTGTTTTCATAAGAAATTAAGCTTTGCATGCTAAGTGTTTGTGGAAATGCCTCAAAGAACTCAAGAGTTGCTACATGAATGATTATGTGACTAATTAATATTGATCTTAGTTTTAGAAATAAGTATTGAATAAATATCTTAAATCTAACTTAACCAAAGAAATTTAAAGTAACTTACAACTATCTATTTTATGATTGTTTGTAGAAAAGTAATGGTTTAGAATTACAGCTTTTTAATGGATTATTTTACTACAAGATTTTATGTTGGTCGAAATACTCTATGATTCCTTGGGCTTGTATATTTATTTTGTTAGAATCATATCGATTATATTAAATTTTATAAGAAATAATAAAGTAGATATAACTTTCTTTCAAGTATTTTATAAAACCAAGCTTTCTTACTATATGGAACATAAAAGGTTTCAAAGAAATAAAATTGGTTATGTGGTGGAATTCGTGTGGTTTTATGAATTTTTATGTGATTGTTGGAAAAGGGTGCATATGTTGTTGAATAAGCCTATTTCATGTGTCTTTGAATATATTAAACTTTGATGTATATACCAAGTTAAGAATGATAAGTGATGAGAAAATATAAGATGAAAAGATGGCTTAAGCGTTGTGAAGTGGAAATACACAAAGATTATGTGTTGTTGAATGATTCTATACACTTTGATAAAGTTAACATATTGCTTGGTGCCCTATGAATTTATATGAATTTTAATTGGTTTTATGATTTTGGTGTATGAGAAATAAGTTGAGTTGTGTACTATGTTGATATTGAAAAGTGATGAGAAATGATATGTTGAGATGAATAAGTTGTCATGCATAAATGAAATCATCTTATGGGTATCATAAAAAAGTTGTATGTCAGTTGGTTATTAGAATGAAACCCGTACGTTCAGATGAGATGTTCATGAGCTAGGGGGTGCACTTGCAGTACAGAATCACTAAGCATAAAAGTGTTCGTGTAAGTGAGAACCTAGGAAACACTGGGGTACCCTGACTGATCGGATAAATTCTGGTAGGCCACTGACATGGGACTTGATATTACATGTTGATGAGTTTCATAGAGTTGTCATGTGCATATGCCCGGCGGGGGTTAATCCGTGATGTTGACCTCAAAAGGAGGTTTGTCAGATAGCTAAACTGAGTCCATGCGTTCAGAAGAGTCTGAGTTAGGGGGTAGTTGAGACAGTGAGGACCACACCACCATGATGATCACATAGGTGGAGGTGACATTCCTACGCGCTACTGGGCTACCCTGACTGAATGGATAAGTTCATTCCACTGAGAGAGGGTGGGGCTATCTTGACTATGGCCATTTGATGAAAAGATGCTGAGAGAGTCATGCATCATATAAATAAGATGACCATGCATTACATAATAAGTATGTGGTATGATTATTGGTGTTGTATATGTTGTGTGATTTGATGATGTATCTTATGTTATGCATGATATGATAATTATCTGTGTATATGTATTATTTGATTCAAACTGTGTTTATCATGAACTTACCTTATTTTGTGTCTGTGGTTGACACCTGTGATGACCTCAATTTCATTGAGCGAGCAGAGAAATAGTAAAGCAGTGGATGACTATGAAGAGAAGATGATGAAGATGTATTGATGAGTTGTACTAGATTTAGATTAGTTGTATTTTATGTTGGCATGTATTTGGGACTGTATGATGAACTATACTTTGGACTGTATTGCTGGACTATACTTTACTGAGAGAATTCGTTTATGATATAGACGACTAGTAGAATTTGCAAGCAAAGCGAAAAGAATTTTCATAAAATTTATAACTAAGATAATTCTAATGCAAAGCGAAAACAAGATTTCATCTAAAATCAATCAAACACGAGAGAGTAAAACGAGAGAATAAAACGTGGTGTTACAGAACACGTGGCAATCATGAGACTTTAACCCAACTAGTTTCAAATCTTTGATCCGCATAAGGCTCTTAATATTTGAAGAGTATCCTTGTGGCACTTTCACGTGGCATAGACACTAACAGAAACTGATCTTCTCCTTTTTTTTACAAGGTGTGACATACTGGAGGCAAGTATATTTTCTTACCATCAAACCTAGGATGTAACTGCTCACGTATACCTATCTCGAAAAGGTCTTGACAAGTGTTCAAACCATCATTTGTCTTGCCTTGAATGTTGATGTGTTGCTAACACATCTTAGTTTTAGGCTAGTTTAGGTTATAAATTAATTGAATAATTAGAAATATAGTCTACAATAGGTTAGTTTGTTAATTATATTCAAATTGTATCTCATTTCATTGCCAAGTTATGATGTCAGGGCCAAAAGGAGGAGATTCAAGCTAAAAAGAAGAAAGTCTCAGTTTCGAAGGTTCCACGCCATCAGCGTGGAGTTCCGCGCGAGTCGCGCCATAGTGCAAATGCCAACCTTCATCTCGAAGACATCATGCGATTAGCGTGAATTTCCGCCCGACTAGCGCCATGAAGTCGAATGGCTCACGCAGTCAGCGTGAAAGGCAGCGCAAGTAGCGTCAGACATTCAGGATCAGCCTTCAGCTCGTATTCTCCGCGTGATCCGCGTGGAGACGATTTTGTTTCCTTTATTTGCAATATATAGCTCGAAAATGCAGAGGAAAAGATGCTTTGTTACTGGAATTAAACCACCCTGAAAGCAAATATAAAAAGAAAGGCTTCTGGACTGAAAAACATCATCATATATCACACTGAAGAGCTTGAAAAACCTCTGGAAGATCACTCCTACATAGAATCAAAGCTAGGGTTTACTGCAGAATAATGTCTTCTATGTATGCTTTGGTGTTCTTGATGACTATGTCAGGCTAAATTCTCTTATTGTGGTTAGGCCAAGAACCAATGTGAACCCCTCTGTAATTTAACTGGTATTGAATGAGATTGTTATGATTGCTTTGTTTTACTCTGTTCTTAATGATTATATTCTTTCTTAGAATTAGCTATTCTATTTAAGTTCTGGGGGTTAGGATTCGCAATAGGGATGTTGGGATTCTAATTACTGAAATGAGTAAGATAACAATTGTTCATTGCCTAGGGATAGGGATGCGTGGTTGCAGAACTTTATAATATATTCTTTTAAATGCTTAACTTGATAGAATTCACTAAGGAATTAGGTTTTTGATTCAGGTTAAAGGGTTAATTCACTAAGGGATTAGGGATCAGCTAAATTAGAAAAGATTTATTCTCTGAGTAGTCAGAAGCAATCAACTTTGATAACCAGTTAAGTGAAGGAGGCAGGGATCAAAGGGGATTGCGTCCTAATCACAATTATTTCATCCATTGGTTACAACTCACTTTACTTGCAATTTTAATTCTCTTTAAATTCTGCATTTACTTAATCATTCAACACAACAACAATTCTTTCAAAAATCATTCTTTTTCCTTCCAATTACTTAGATCGCAAATTATTGTGAAATCAATATCAATCTCTGTGGATATGATACTCTACTTACCTATTTTATTACTTGAAACAAGCGGTACACTTGCCGTTTTTGCAACAAATGTTAAAAAGCGTGTCAATGACACTGTCACACACAATTTTCTCCACATGCATAACATCGATACAATGTCTAACATCTAGATCAGACCAGTATGAAGATCAAACAATATCGACCTCTTCTTCCGTATGCAAGTATTACCTTTCACCTTCTTTTGGGTCTTTCCAAATACAGTATGGATGTCCTCAACCCGCTCAAGAACCTGCTCACCAGTTAACGAAATCGGTGCAATTTCATGCTCTTGACTTCCATTAAATGTTTTTTTCAATCGCCTATAAGGGTGATAAGGTTTTAGAAAATGTCGATGGCGAGTGTAAAATTTTTTCCTTCCATGTTTAAGTTGTAAGTAGCTTGCGTCTTGTTCGCAGATAGGGCATGCACGATGGGCCTTAACAATGTATCCACTCAAATTTCCGTATGCTGGAAAATCATTAATGGTACAAAATATCATTATACGCAACTTGAATGTCTCTTTTCGATACCCATCAAACACGACAACCCCCTCGTCCCACAAGTTTGTCAAGTCTTCAATCAAAGGACTGAGATAAACATCAATGTCATTTCCTGGCTGTCTTGGGCCCGATATCATCATAGACAACATCATGTATTTTTGCTTCACGCACAACCAATCTCAAGCAAGAAATCTAATACTCAGAAAATTGTTTCTTGGACAATGAGAACTTTTGCTTGTGTTGGGATTTCATAATCTCAAGTATATGATGAAAAGTGATCTCTCTTGAAATCGCAGACCCAAGCAGCTTTATATAGGAAAAAGTTTTAACAGATAGTAATCGATTATTACGCAAGTTATTCTAACATATGTAATCGATTATTTAACCAAGTAATCGATTAAAATGTTCTTGAGACAATCTAGAAATCTTTAACGAACAAAGTAATCGATTAAACCAGTCAGTATCGTATATGCAATAGGCCTTGGTAATCAATTACAGATTGTGGTAATCAATTTAGGAAGTTATGTGCAATTTCCAGAATAAACCTATGTAATCGATTATAGATTGTGGTAATCGATTAAGGCAGTCATGCATATTTAAAAATGAACTTGTGTAATCGATTACAGTGTAATGGTAATTGATTAAGATAAATAATCATGATTTAAATTTTGTGCTATGTAATCGATTACGAGTAGCTAGTAATCGATTAAAGTGTTCTTCATGACTTTTCCAGAATCAAACAGAAGCTGGTAATCGATTATATCCTTGTGTAATCGATTAAAGCAGGCAAAACCATAGAATATGCACAAATAAGCTCTTAAGTTCTTTTCTTAAAATGTTTTATGCATGAATATGTTTATGCTTTATACAATGCAAGGATCACAAGATAAGCCTTCTTAAACCATTCTACAAATTACAAATGCCTTCAATTGAATGGCATGTAAAAATCTAAAACCTTCAAGTGACATAGGCTTTGTCCTTGATCTTCTTCTTCAGCTCCTCCTATATCCAACATTCACATCGGTTTTTAAATAATTGATGTTAAGATACTTCATTAACATTGATTTTCTATAAAACCGATGTTAACAATGACATTTTATATACAAAAATGTCACCGCGTTTTTGATAACATTGGTTTTTTTTTATAAAATCGATGTTAAATGTCGATGTTAAAACCTAGTTTTGTAGTAGTGTCAATATAGCCTACCATGTTGAGTCATTCACAAAGATCTTTGGTATTACCACATTGGGATATCGATTTAGAACAAAACTGAATTGGGAAGGTGGGTAATGTAAAATTACTTAACTTACATTCACTTGTGCTTTTTAAAATTACCTTCTTAAGTTATAATTTGATTATTTTAAAGGCTTAAATAACTTTTAAGTCTATGATAAATTTTATTATTGTTTTGAGTTTCTCATGAATTAAAAGTTTTGTTTCAGAACCATTCTATCACTTAAGTGATGATATGACATCATCCCAATGACTAATATATATTGAAAGAATAGTTGAGATGAAATCAAGCCATTATTTAACAGACTTCAGAGATTCAAAACAAAGCTTTTAATATATCAAAAATTGATAATAACGAAAAATGTTTATTAGGGACTCAAAATAAAAATTAGATATATATAAAAAATTCAAACATGTTTATGGCTATTTTAAATCTAAAATAAATGAAATATCAAATTACTCTAAGAGGATAATTAGTAGGGGACTTTTTTCTTTCAATTTTACAAGAATCATAAGTCAGGAATTTTAAATTCCTATGATTGGTTTGAATATTTTAAAATTAATTTCCAAATTATCTAATAACATTCTCAAGAATTATTTCCTCACTTAAACTACTGTTTGATGGTAAGTGGGAATTTAAGATTTCTCCTGAAGGAGGAAAGTTTTTTTTTTTATTTATAATTATGCCACTCATTTCAAAGATATCAAGTAATTAATATTTAATCATTAGATTAAAAAAATAAGGATGAGGGTGGAGATTAAAAAAATCAAAACACCTCTGAAATTCGGCCATGATGCATAGAGGAGCAATTCAGCAACGTGGCTCTGAACATTGCACAATTGCCTTGACATCAGACACCTATATATAGACCTAGAGGGGAGATCCCCAAATATAGACACAAACACCTATGAGCACTACCGACTTGCTCATCGGAGTCCCTTTTACAGGTACCTCCCCCCGCTTCAACATTGGAGATCGAAGATTCAACTAAGAAAGAGAGGACTAGGCAACTCTATTAGGCCATGTCAGAACTAGCATGAACATTTGGCCCCCACCGTGGGGTCGAGGAAAAATTTTCCTACGACTGCAAGATGGTAGCAACAAGGAGACTCAATTCATTTGTGCACTACACATGAGCCGAGACATAAACAATATGGGAAATTCGAGAACAAATAAAGTAGTTGTGAAAGAAAACGAAGGCCAATTTGGAGGCCTCAAGACAACATGAGGCAGACATGCGATAATTAAGGGAGGAAAACGTGAACCTCAGAGACCGATTTGCAATCCAACACCCACCTTCCACCCTCACCACCACTATCTCCACCTCGCTCCCCGTCACCATCCACCCATGCCGAGACACATACCCAGGAAAGTCACACTCAAGTTTCCTCCTACAATCACCACGAACAACCTCCAACCCATTATATGTAACACTCCAATATTTTCATGATTGCAAATAGATGTTGAATGAAATATTTGTGCAATTATTCAAGTAAATATTAAAGTTGTGTGAAATTTTATTAAGTTTAAATAAAACTAAATTGTGTGAAATATTAATTAGCAATGTTGGGAGAATAATGACCATATCATCCTTTCCTTAAAATAAAAATTACAAGAATGCCCTTAAGATGACAATTACACAAATACCCTTAGACATTTTTAGAAATGACGATCGTACCCCTAGGATGAATAATGAAATTACCATAATGCCCTTCAGGCCAGAAATGACCAAATATCCTTAGAGATTTTGTGGAAACCTGATGAAATTATAAGAGTACTATTGGATGGTAGAGTATCAAAATAGTTTGTGACAAGAAACTCTAGAATAGAATTTCTATAAATTTTATAAGGTGACAACTTTGAAACCTTATTCAAAAAAAATTCAAGCATTAAAAAAATATCGAAAAATGATAAATAGAATCTATAGAATTTTCTCTAAATTGTAGGATATATAGATTTATTTAATAAAATGGTTTAGTAATTTTGATGATCAAAGAATAGTACAGACTAATAAAAAATAAGATAAGAGTAGTTTATATGAAAGATTGTACATCACTCTATACAAAAACTGTTGGTGAGTAATCTAAACTGTCATTGAAGTTAATTTCTGGGGATCTCTAGAGTTCTATTATTTCATATTATCTTTAGATAAGAAGAATTTAAAACAAACTTGACTTCCTACAAGAAAATGCCATATGGAAAAACATAATTGGAATTAGATTTTTCTTTACCATAAAAAAAATGATATATGTACATAAAATGGCATAAAAGAAAGAAAAATTTGTCTTCCTTCCCCTTTAGCATGAAATTTACATGAAGAAGAGTGTAGAGAGGAGTAGAAGTTTCATGAATGCCACTTGGAAAGGCAAGCTCCATGATGAAGACAAGTGGTAGGACACTTGTAAGGCATATGATGAACCTAGAAGATTTTTTTTTATAAAGTAAAGGAATCATCATGAATTTAGTTAGAATCTAATGGAACAAGAGGAACTAAGTAGGAAACTAAGTTAGAAGGGAACTAAATGAAGGAAATTAGTTAAGAAGGACAAAAATGTCCTTGAATATTAAATCATTTCCTAAACACTATATAAAGAGGGGAGGGGGACCTAAAATGCAAGTCATTTTCCAAGATTCCTCTACATAACCTTCACGTGAATATCCTCCCTCATATCACTTTCATCCTTTCATTTTCCAAGCTAAGATTAAGTAAGAAAGAAACCCCACTATCTTGAAGAATCACGTGTAAAGCTAGGTGCCTTTATGAAGAAGTTTGACAAGCTTTATAAGAAGAAAACAAGGTATGTATGGGGAAGTTTATGCTAAATATAGTTTAAGTATTGTTTTTGTTCAAATAAGTATATATAGAATCTGATTTATTTCTATGGAAAACAAAGCTTGCACACCATGTGTTTGATGAAATGCTTCAAACAAATAAAGATAGTTTGAGTGTTGCTTTGTTCAAATAGATGCTTGAAGTTCATGTGTTGTTGAGTGTTTCTATGAATTTCTATGAAATTTAGGTGTTGCTTAGTGTTTCATGAATCTTTATGAACTTCATGTGTTTCCATGAATTTCTACACAAGTTGAGTTCTGTACTTGAATTCTGTTGAATTTCTGAGTAAAGTATGTGAGATAGAAATTGAAGACTGATGCTTAAAATAAATATGAGATGATAAAGAATTATACATTAAAGTGAATCAGTCTTATATGTCTCATA
>PYAF01002476.1:20075-32803 GCA_007407185.1 Glycine tomentella
TTAGTGTTTCATGAATCTTTATGAACTTCATGTGTTTCCATGAATTTCTACACAAGTTGAGTTCTGTACTTGAATTCTGTTGAATTTCTGAGTAAAGTATGTGAGATAGAAATTGAAGACTGATGCTTAAAATAAATATGAGATGATAAAGAATTATACATTAAAGTGAATCAGTCTTATATGTCTCATATGCATATGCTCGGCGGGGGTTAATCCACGTTATTTGCCTCAAGAGGAATGTGTCAGATAGCTGAAAGAATTGAGATCGAGTGTTCAGACAAAAAGGAGTCTAAGTGTGGGTGGAAGTCCTATTGCAACACTGCGATACCCTGACTGATCGTTCCAATTCCGTGCCACTAGGATGAGGCTATATTGACTGTTGGTACCATATGATAAGAAGAGAATCATGCATCATGATAAGAGTCTAAAAGAATCATGCATCATCTAATCTTAAGAATATTGTTATGATTATCTGTGTATAATATATATATTTTGTTGCTTAAATTATGTTTATCGTAAACTTACCCTATATTTTTGTGTCTGTGGTTGACACCTGCTATGACCTCAATTTAATTGGGTGAGCAGATGAACAGTAAAAGATTGGCAAGCTGATTACTGAAGACATGGACTTTGTTGAAGATGTTTGATTTAAGATGTTTTGTTATGATGAAATATTTGAGTTGTTTGTAATATGTAATAGAACAAATATCGGACTGTATTGTATTTTATATTACACCGAACCTTTAAATATTAATTAGTGATGAAACCTTTTGAAATCGGTCATTAGTAAACCTTAGTTTGCTATTTCATTTACAAGAGAAAAAGTATTTTCATTAAAAATTAATACAACATAAAATGGGATTTTGAGGCATTACATTATCGACCTAGATCACCCCACATCCCTAATGACGTCATTCACTGGCATCCTTTGGTTGCGACATCGTGGACACTCATCTACCCATCACCTAGAAACACCTAAACATTTAACGATATGAAGGTACCTCAGATCTAGACAAGCACTTAGATGCATTCATCATGCAAGTCAACTTGTACTCCAATGACGACATGGTGATGTGCAAGGACTTTTCCACAGTCCTCAAAGGATCGGAGATGACGTGGTACAAACACCTTCCCCCATGATCCGTTGACTCTTTTGTAACCTTGGCCCAATGCTTCGGGGCATAGTATGCAGCCAACTACCCTTACAACGCGACATTCGTCACTTTGGTTAGCCTCCACCAAGCTAATGATGAGTCTTTACAGTCCTTCATAGAAAGATACACTACCATCTCTGTCAATGTCTAGGACATCGATCCTAGTGTCGTGCTATACTTCATGATCATGGTGCTCAAGAAAGAACCATTCGCCAACAGCCTTTGTCGAAAACAACCCAAAGATCTGGACGAACTTCAATCATAGGTAGCAGGATACATACAAATGGAGGAGTTATTTTCCTTCCACAACCAAGTGCACTCGATTGAGCATAAAAAAAAGACCACAACAATGACAGAACAAAGCTTGTTAGGGACAAATCTGTCAAAAATGTTAGAGTCAGGGAGAGCTCAAGAGGATCAAGAAGCTGAGTCTCAAGTATACAAAGTGTTTAGACTTTCTTACATGCCAAATAAATTTGATTGGTAGTTGTAATTTGTGTATAAGATAAAACTTCCAATGATTCATTGCATGAAGCTCATTCATGGTTTTTGCATTCATGTTTTCATAAAAGCATAAGTCTTATAGAAAAAGCTTTTCTGAAACAAATGGCTTACATGATTGCATAATAGTCAAGGTGTTCAAAGTTTAAGGTTTTGGAAAAATATATTTTCACTGCTTTAATCGATTACCAACTTGTGGTAATCTATTACTTAAGCTTTCAAGAACACTTTAATCGATTACAATAGAATGGTAATCAATTACACTTCACAAAGTCACAAAAAGTCTTCCTGTGATAATCAATTACGATTTGTAGTAATCGATTAATGGACGCGTATTTGAAAACTAAGATTGTCTGTGTTAATCGATTACATGGCGAATTAATCGATTACTTTGTTCATAAACATTTTCAAGAAAGCTCATGAACACTTTGATCGATTAAACTTGTTAACAATATATTACATTGATGGTTTTAATCGATTATATTAGTGATTTAATCGATTACTGACAGTTACAAACTGATTTATATAAATAACTATTGGGTGTTTTGGAAAAAGAATAACGAAATCACAAAGTTCATTCATAACCTTTTTGTGCAAGAAAAGGTTTCAAGTGTTTAACTCAGTCAAAGTCCCAAAATCCTCAAGATACAAAGAATTGAAAGGAAGGTTTCTTCTTGGGCAAGTTTCAAAAGAAGTTTTGTAAAGAAGGTTTTGAAACAACTTCTTCCATCTTTAAATCCAAGGCTAGTAAATAATTTGCATACTTCATTTACTGGATCAAAGGTGGTTTCTTTCCTTACACTATGTTATGTAATCTTTTGAGATTCTTTGTGGTATTAATAACAAAGGATTTCTTAGAGCTTTACTAGGATAGGTGTTCCTATGGGATAAGAGTAGAGGTGGGTGATCTATATGCCTTGATCATAAAGATTCTAAGGTGTTAGAAGTCTTGTTCTTAATCAAGGTCTAATTAAGAGTGATTGTGTAAAATGTTTGTAAGAATATTTTTGTTATTAGTGGAACTCTAACCATTGTGGTTAGAAGAACTGGATGTAACTTCTCAAAGGTGAGAAGTGAACCAGTATAAATCATTATGTTGACTACTTCCTTTAATCTTTTCTTGATATCTTAATTTGTGATTCTTTGGTGTAATCTTTCTTATTCAACAAGTGATTGTGTTGGTGCATTCTTTGTTCAATTGTGATACGATCTGGATTACTCTGATTCTTAAAGATTTTTAAAAAGACCAAGTTTAAACCAATTCACCCCCCTCCCCCGCTCTTGGTTATTATGTGTGTTCATACTATTTTCAAAAAGTCTAGCCGACAACCAAGGTGCCAACACTCCACGCCTCTAAATGTTAGCATATCACACTTGCTGGAGGAAGCATTCAACGAGAAGATCTTATCCTTACCACCTCCAGCATGGTTGGTTAAATCGACTGACATGATGAAGACATATTGATATCATCAAAACTTTGACCATACTACGGAGAAGTATGTGGTCCTGAAAGACAGGATAGAGGAGTTGATACAAGAGAATGCCCTTGCCAACTACATCTACACCCCTAACAACAACAGAAGCGGCTATCGCAGCTGGGACAAAGGCCGATGAGGCCATTGTGGAGGCCGAGGACAACAATCCCTTGGCAACAAACTAGACCAAGCAAAAGCAAATCCAGATCAAGCTGTAGCTCGGCAGCAGATGAAGGAGGAAGACACAAGGTTATCAACACTATCACAAGCGGCTTCCCCGATGAAGGTACCACCAAGTCATCCCGGAATAGGAACTTGTGTATCATCAAAAGCGTCAACCAAGTTTCCACAGTGAGCTCAAGCAGATCAATCCCATCGATAATGTTCACGGATACTAACTTCACAGGGATCGATCTTAGCAAGACGACCTGATGGTGATCTTAGTTGGCATATCCAATTAGGGCTTCAGAAAAGTCTTGATAGATGGAGGTAGCTCGGCAGACATACTATTCTAGTCCAGTTTTAAGAGGTTAGATGTCTCACCAAAACTTATAAAACCTCATCCCGAACCCTTGATCGATTTTGCAGGGGGCAAGCAGACACCCACGGTGTAGTAGAGCTAGTGACCACCTTAGGATGAGGAGAGTTGTCGAGAATGTTACTTGTCCAGTACATCCTCATCGACGTCAACACCTTCTACAATGTCTTGATCGGGAGAACAATGTTGAATGCTTCTTAATGCCCTATCTCGCAATGAAGTTCTTCAACCTACATGGGGACATAGTGACAGTAAAAGTAGACCAAGTGGAAGCCTGAGAATGCTACGCCAAAAGCCTACTCTTCAAGCCTTACACACTCACTAAGCACACCGACACAACAAACATCAACCACGTATAAGGCACAACACCGAGCTAGCCTGACCAAGATCCAAGGAGACATAAGGAAGATAGGGGGCCAATGCCAACTGGGGAGTTTCATTGTTTCTAGCTTGGCAAAAAGCCACACGAATACACCAAGATGGGGGAAAGACTTGATGAGCACCATCAAAAATGGATTGAGCATGTGCTAACATAGAATGCTGACCTTTTTGCGTGGAGCGCCACTGAGATGCCCGACATAGACCCCAATTTCATATGCCACAAACTATCAATTTTTCCCGAAGCCAAACCCGTGGCACAACGGTGATGAAAGCTCAACAAGGGCGCCAACAAGCTACCAAGGAAGAAATTGAGAAGTTAATCAAGGTCGATTTCATCAGAGAAGTAGTGTATTCGACATGGTTGTCCGATGTTGTGATGGTTAAGAAATCCAACGTGAAATAAAGGATGTGCATTGACTACATCGACCCCAACAAGGCTTGCTCGAAGGATGCGTACCTGCTTCCCAGCATATATCGACTCATTGACAACGTCTGTGGATGCTGAATTCTATGTTTCCTCGATGCATACTTGGGATACAATCAGATCAAGATGTACACACAAGGCAAAGGTAAGATGACATTCATCACTGAAAATGCCAACTTCTGCTACAAAGTCATGCCCTTCGGTCTAAAGAATGCCAACGCCACATACAAGAGACTAATGGACAAAGTCTTCAAAGACCTACTCATGAAAAATATTAGGGTCTATGTCGATGATGTGGTCATAAAGTTAGTTGACCTCAGCAATCATCAGAATGACTTGGCAGAGATATTTGCCAAACTCTGAAAACACAACATGCGCCTAAATCCAAAGAAATAAGTTCCTTAGTTTCATGATCAACTGAAGGGGGATCGAGGCCATCGCGGACAAATGTGAGGCATTCATTGCCATGCGCATACCGAAAAACCTAATGGAAGTTCATAAGTTGACTGGTTGACTGGTGGCCTTATCTTGATTTCTACCAAGATTGGTCGAGAAGGCAAAATCATTTTTTTAACTACTGAAAAAGCCAACTGACTTCCATTGGGACCAAGATTGTGAAATAATGTTTTTCGAGTTCAAGAGTTTCCTCGCTACTCTGCCCATCTTAACTCGGCCCATGTGTGGGGTCAATTGTTGCTATATCTGCGTTTGGGCCAAAACACGTGAACTTGAGGGATCTCAAAACAATACTGTGAGGAGCTAACGGGAGAATTTATAGATAGGTGAGGGGTGTTTATTGTTTGTTTATAGCTTTTGATACCATAGTTGGGGCCAAGGAACCCAATTATAGAGATGCATGCATGTCCCTGTTATGTGCTGATTTTCAAGAAAATACTATGTTTTAAACTAATGGGATGCGATATATTTATTATGCATGTATGTTTATTCCTATTGTGTGCTCATTTTCAAGAAAAACTTTGTTTCTAACTAATGGGATGAGATGAATTTGTTATTGATGTATAAAACTGTGAATAATGGTTGTTGTTGTAATGATTGGATTTTTTTGGAAAAAGTCTTAATTACAGAGGAGACTCTGCCCAAAATTTTATAATACGTTCTCATATTTAATTCTTTGTTAAATTTTTAAATAAGCATAAAAATGTGTTTCTTTTATATTGTAGTCATCCTCTTTAATTTAAAATTTTCCTAAAATACCAGTCTCGTGGTATTATGGATTGTGAATAAATGAGGTTCGAGATGTTGATGATGATATTGAAATGAGATTATGTTGATGATTATATTAATATGAGATGACATTGATGTTTTTATGATGATGATGTTGAAATGACATGATGTTGATGTTGTTGATGATATTGAAATGAAATAATATTGATGATATTGAGATTCGGGTGATATTGATGTCGATGATGACATAGATGAGAGATGGTTGAGGTTGATGATGTCATCATGATGGATGTACGTTATACATGTAAGGTGCAGTGACCTGCTGGATATCCTTGCAAGGAAGGGTTGGTCCTTATCCACGGTCAGTGCATTGATGATCCCATATTTGTATGTTGTGTATGTACATGGGGGGTGCATGACTTATTGGATATCCTTGCGAGGAAGGGTCGGTCCCTATCCATGGTCAGTGCATTGATGGTGCCCATGTTTCATACTTCATAATTGCATGGATGGAAATAGAATAAAGGCATTATGTACTTGTGGTTTTTTTATGGGCTAAAAATGCGAGTACTAACGGGCATGTCACTTGGTTTGGAATTCCCTTATGCCTTTAGTTGATCACCATGGAGGGAATAGCCAGTGCACGACAGGGTGACCTCGATAAACTACTGAATCATTTTCCTAAGAAAGGCTATTTCCATGATAATGGTACCGCATTACATGGTGAGAGTGGAGTCAGGTGCATGCATCATTTTTTAGCATAATTGATTTGATTGGTGGAAAAAGTGGATGACTAGTTTGTTGAGTGTGCGTTGAACTGATTGATTACTGAGAATCAATGTGGTTGTTATTGTTGTTTTATTTCTAATTATTGCTATCTGGAACTTGTTGATTTTGTATAATAAACTCACCCTTGCAATTTTTGTACCATGGGGTTGGTACCTGTGATGATCACGAACCTTTGTTCATGGGAGCAGATTAGCAACACTAGGTGACCTTGGAGGGAGATCCTTTTTGTTAGAGCCACCAAGCCGACGTGATAACGTTGGAATTCATTTTGGGAGAGGGTTGTGTTTTGTTATTAACTCTTTCTTAGTTGGTTCCTTGATTCCTTTTTGTTGGGCATGTAAATTCCAGCCGTAAATACATGTAAAAACCAAACTAAGTCATGACATGTGAATGACATATAATGGTTTAATTTATATATATATGTATATTTATTGATTTACGTATTTGTATGATGTCTGGTGGGTGTAGTATCTCAAAAAAAAATACACTCATTTTCATAACCAAATTAATGGAGTCTTCATTAAAATTTGAAATTACACATTTAGAGTTAGCGATATTGTAGCGACGAGGCGAGTCATTTTAGCGAAGGCTAGTGGATGTTGCATGTGAATGGAGCCTTCAATAGCAAAGGCAGTGATGCAGGCGTCACCGCTGAAGGGCCAGATAGCGTCTCTATCGAGCAGTTAGTAAAGTTCGACTGCAAAGCTTCAAACAACCAAGCAGAGTACGAAGCTCTCATCATGAGACTGAAGCTAGCAATCAAGGTCGGCATAAAAAAGTTGAGGTGCAAGAGCGACTCCAAGCTTGTCACTGAGTAGGTTAACGAGGTCTTCCAATATAGAGAGACACAAATACAAAAGTACTACCATCTAGTCAAATAACTCTTAGAGCAGTTCGAGCAGAAAAAAATGGTTCACGTCGACAGGGAATAGAACGATCAAGCTGCCCTTAGGCCTGCTTGGCGAGCACAAGGAGACTAGGTCAACACTAGACGTTTACCTAGGAGACCCCCCTCATCTCCCCCACCATCAACATCTTCAAGGTCTGCTCAAGTTAGATTTCTCCCAGTCGATGGATGTCTTCTATATGGACCTACCCGGTCACCGATGAAAACAATAGGAATACCCACAATAACCAAGAGGGGGGTGAATTGTTAATACTTGACCTTTTAAAAATTTATTTATAAAATCAGAGTTAAAGGATCTTAATCACTTTTAAACCAAGAATACTTCTAATCAATCAAATCACTCAGCTCAAGAAATCAGTTGCTCAAAAATAGGACTTATTTAGTAATGATAATAAAACCAAGAACAAATGAACAAGATAACTAGCAGAAATTAAGGAATAGAAAATCAACACAAGAATATATACCGGTTCACTTCTCAAGAGAAGCTACATCCAGTTTCTTCTAATCAACACTAGATTAGAGATCCACTATTATAAATTTTAGTATAGAAATCTAAAACTCAGTTAGACTTCTAGTAATCAAGAACTAGAGAACACTACTCTGTTCTTCACTAGAAAACTCTACTCTAGCACAAGCTTCAAGGAACTCTTTACAATAGCTTCAAATAACCAATATTACAAAAACAAGTTTACAACTAGAGATAATGGAGAGAAGCAACCTAATGATCCAATGAATATGAATGCATGTGGTTTACCAATCAGAGTTGAATTATAGAAAAAGAATTTTAGAACATGCTCTCCAAAACTTCTTTGAGAACTCTTGCCCAAGAAATCATTTAATACCCATGAAGATTAAAGAGTGGGACAAGAACTTAGTTAACCTAGAAAATCACTTTCTAACTTTGTGAAGGCTTGTGTGTATTCAGAAAATTCGAAGTGTTCAAGTTAAGTTTCAAGACAAGCCTTTATCCTATTTATAACAGCTTTTTGTAACAAACTGTAATCGATTGCAACGCGTCACATAATCGGTTAAAATGGCTTATGTAATCAATTAAGTTATCACTTAATCGATTAAAGTGTTCAAAGCTTCATTCTGGGTTTTACAACAAATAGAATAATCGATTAATCTGAGTTGAAAATCGATTAAAGCAGCAAAGTATTGTTTTCTTTTTGGCTTATGTAATCGATTACAATGAATGGTAATCGATTAAAGCAAGACAACATGTTTTCTTTTTGGCTTATGTAATCGATTACAATTAATGGTAATCGATTAAAGCAACAATGAATAACTTTCATTTCACACTATGTAATCGATTACAAGAGTCATGTAATCGATTAATTTGTTCTTCAAAGCTTTTCTAGATTTAAAACGAAGCAAATAATCAATTAAACCGTTGTGTAATTGATTAAAACAGTAAGATTACATTTTTCCAAAAACATTAATCATTACTTATTGATTTCTCTTAAAAACATGAATAGCTTTGATACTTTTAAATGCAAAACATATGAGCATGTTAATGATTATATGTATGCAATGCAAGGGTCAAAAGATTGTTTCTCTCATACACTTAATTTTGAATTACAATCTTCAAGGCATGTGAAAAAGCTCAAAACTTCCTTCTAAGGCACAAGCTTCATCTTCTTGTTGCTCCCCCTATATCCAACAACCGAAGCCTTACCCCAAGACCTAGTAGAAGCCAGAAAGGTAAGACACCAAACTTTGCACTATGTTATCATCAACAATGAAATGTTCAGGAGAACCATCTCAAGGCCATTGCTAAAGCGAACTGGAGGTATATCCTGGACAAGGTACAAAAAGGAATTTGTGGAATGCATACCAGAGGTCGGAACATGGCAGCCAAGGTCATCCATGCCAGTTACTATTGGCCAACCTTAAGGATGGATTGCATCGAGTATGTCAAAACTTGCAAGGAATGCTAAGAAATGTCCACCATGCACCACCCAAAGCACTCCAAAGCATCACGTCCCCTTGGCCTTTTTCCATGTAGGTAATAGACATCCTTGGACCATTTCCCACACCCAAGGGACATGTCAAATTCCTCCTCGTCACGGTGGACTACTTCACCAAGTGGTTTGAAGCAAAGCCTTTCGCAACGATTACAACTCGCAAAGTTCAGAAATTCGCATGGAAGAACATCATTTACAGGTATGGCTTACCTTAGGCCATCGTGACGGAAAATAGAAGACGGTTCATCGAAAAGGGCTATAAAGAGTTCCTCAAGCAGCTCAACATCAAGCATCTCACATCATCGATCGAGCATCCCTAGACCAATGGGTAAGTAGAAGTCTCAAATAAGGTAATCCTAGCTGAGTGGTGCAAAAGACTATCGAACGTCCCTAAAGGACTGTGGGTGGACGAGCTCCTGGACATACTATGGGGTATCACTATACTCCCTTGTCTGCCATGCAAGAAACTCCTTTCAAGTTAACCTACGAAGTCGAAGTAATGATACTTGTGGAGATCAATGAGCCTTTACTCTGCAAAAGCATGTTCAACACGACCAACAACTCAATTCTTGGCTGTGGAGTTGGACCTGGCCGAGGAAGTCCAAAGGGAAGCAAGGATTCAATAAAAGGCATGTAAAAGGATAGTGGCTCAAAAAACAATGGGCAAGCAGAAGTCGCAAATAAGATTAACGACTTGGTTTGAAGGCTAAAGGGCGAGGCTAGGAAGAACAATTTGGAAGGCAAGCTCGTGCCAAATTGGTAAGGCCTACTTTAAGTTATAATGAGGCATACCTGAGTACCAATGTAAAAGGATGATCCCTTTAAAGTTAAAGATTAATAATGAAATCCTTTTCCACTGCACAATCTACGTACTTCATTTTTACTCCATTTAAATAACATCGCATTATGAAAATGGAAGGTCGAATTTGAACCTCAACTTTTCAAACAAAAGGCTGAGTCCTAACCTTGGCTTATTCAATCATACAAGAGGTCGAACCTATACCTTAGATTTCACAAGCAAACAATAGGTCGCATCCAAACCTTCACTTTTTTAAGCAAACAAGAGGTCGAATCCGAACATCAGCCTTTGTCATGCCAACAAGAGGTCAAATCCGAACCTTGGCTTCTTTCCAAAGCAAATGAGGTCAAATACAAACCTCAAAATTTTTTGGAAAATAACTTTTCACCTTTAATAGTTTCACACAACAACTCAGCTTCAATGCACAAATTAAAGTTCTTTTCATTAACAATTTTAAAGTATCATATAAAACATCATTTTAAACTTTTACAGAGAGCTTTTTACATAACTCGCAATGTTTACAAAAGAAAACTCAAGTTTTTACTCAAACTAAAATGACTTAGATTCTACCTCCTTCTCCTCCTCTCCCTCAAACTCAAAGCAAAGCTGCGATACTTGGATGATTAAAACATCCACAACGTTGCAATTCACATCCAGTTGCGTAAAGTTGAAATAGGGGACTAAAACCTTGATCTGACGCTAAGCCTTTTTGAAACCTTATCGATGATTCAAGTTGATCAACCTCTTGGCCTTGTCCAATTTATTCATCGGTGCAGCCTCTGCCTTCTCTTTCTTCAACAACTTGCTCCTCAAATCCTCAAGCTTTTTCTCTAAATCTACCATTTTGTCCTTCTCCGTTGCCAAATTCTCCCACATCATCTTCTTCTCGAAGGACGCTCATGCACCCTGGCACCGATATCCTTCACCTGGTACTCCAATTCAGCAACTTGACTGCTCAAGGCCCTATTCTCCTCAGCCTTACTCAACAAATATACAATGTACTTGTCGAGGTCCTCCTGTAACTTCCTCACATACTCCATAATTTTTGGCTAGCTCTAAGCCAAGGTTCTTTGTGTTGTTAACCTTGCCCTTCATCAACTTCAGTTGTGTGCACATCATTTTGATCTTCTTGTCAGCATTGGCCACTGTCTCCTTCTAGTGGTGAATAACAGCAAGAGATTGACTAAGGAAGATTTTGGTCGCATCTAAACTCTCCATTCAGCCCATATAGTCCATCATTTCATGATCAATCTGACTCAGAAAGTAAAATATTGGACAAATTGTGGCCCAGTCAGATCAGCATTCCAAAGGGAAACAATGTTGGGAGCCATAGAAATATGGTCCAAACGATGAAGTTTCCCTTCATGATAGTGCAACATGACCTTGTTCTTCTGAGATGCCCTAGTACTTGGGTTGTCCCCAGACCCGATCGAAGTTGACTTCTGGGAAACCTTTGGTACCTTATCAGTCGATCTCGACTTTTGAACCACCTTTGCCCTTTTCTCTTTCTCCAACTTCTTTGCAACTTTGTCTTTCTTTAATACCTCAACGGGCCCCTCGGCCACATTGCCCAATTCTGCTCCTCCGCCTACTACCTCGTGTCATTAAGATTAACTATCTCAACCTTGGCATTGCCGACCTCCCTCTCCCCCCGCGGACTTCACCATTTTCTTTTTCACTCATTTCCTGTTATTCGTTTTCTCAACTTGAATTTGGTCATCAACAATCAAACTCTTCAGGTTCTTGCAATTGTAGCCCTTCATAACTTGCAAAGAACACCGTAAATGAGTTAGTACTTCCCCAAATTCATAAAAAACAAAATGCTAGCATAACAATACTCATTACTTAGAACATAATCAGGGAAATGTGCATTTCAGATAACCATAATGAATTTACATGCATCTCGTGTGGTCATTCCCTTATAATCTCAATGTCCTTCACTTCTTGGGTCGACAACAGTTGGTGAGGATGGGATTTTAATTTAAAAGGAAAGTCTCACCAATAAAAAGGATACATAGGAGTTTTATCATCCTCCTTTAAAAAACAACTATCTCGAATCCTTGCAGGTAGGGTTCAGACAAACTTGAAAAAATATTGACTTGAACTTTTTCTAGGATTAGGTATACAATCGAAACAGTTTTTCGAATTTGAATGCATACAAGGAAGCCTAAATGACCTTAACACCTATGTTCAACTGTAAAAGTACATAACTTATTAACAATGGGCTCGATTTTCAAACTCTTGCAAAGAACTTGAAAGGCACGCAAAAAGACCTAACTGTTATGATGATGTTGCATTGGTGCAACATTCATCAAACTCAACATTTCATAATCAAAATCCGAAAAGGGAAATTGAGCGTTCAACTCCTTAAATATATCTTCTTACATATACACAAAATCAGCCTTACCTTTTTTACGCCCTCATAAACATACATTTCTCGACGCTATAGGGCTCAATGATCAACAACTTTGTATCATCTAATGTCGTCATGTCGACCTTCCTTTTTAACTCTTCTATAAACTTATGGGTTTAAAACTGAGTTGGGTACCAGTTAACTTCTGCAGAAGCTGCGGGTTCGAGCCCCGTCAGTCCCGATGGATCCAACCCC
>PYAF01002476.1:36482-49638 GCA_007407185.1 Glycine tomentella
ATAATAAGTTTATGTAGTTCTTTTTGGATACTTTATAAATAAAAAAAGTACAGTTGTTTAAAATTAATTTGATACTAAAATTATTATAAATACTACAAAAATATTTTTTATCAAGAAAATAAAACTAAAATTTGTATAAGTACATTACACAAATATGTCCATTTATGTAATTTTATATTTTTTATTTATTTCAACAAACAATTTTATCAAACACTTATAATTTAATAAGATAGTTTTTTCAATTTTCAACTTCTAGCTAATTTTTTAACTTATTTTGCCAAACATAATCTAATTGTGCAAAACTTTTATACAAACAATAAATGCCTATTCAACTTAGTTTTAAAAATAAATAATGATTACAAATTTGAATTTGAACATTTTTCAATATTAATATATCTTATTAATTTAGTTTTTTTGGTTGCAACGAGGTTCAAGGCAAAAAAAGAAAGGATTACATCGTATTACGAATACAAATATATTAGTAAATGTCATATTCATATAAAAACACATTTAAATAATTAATAAAATGATATAAGTTATGGGTAAATATAAAAATATTTGCTAACAAATGATTTCTTAAACTAAGTGTGTGTGTGTAGTATTACGAATACAAATATATTGGTAAATGTCATATTCATATAAAAACACATTTAAATAATTAATAAAATGATATAAATTATGGATAAATATAAAAATATTTGCTAACAAATGTTTTCTTAAACTAAGTGTGAGTGAGTGAGTGTGTGTCGTATTACGAATACAAATATATTGGTAAATGTCATATTCATATAAAAACACATTTAAATAATTAATAAAATGATATAAGTTATGCGTAATTATAAAAATATTTACTAACAAATGTTTTCTTAAACTAAGTGTGAGTGAGTGAATGTGTGAAATTTTTTATTTTATGTTAGTATTAACATATTTTTGTTTTTATCCAGGGTCGGTCCAACAGATAGTGAAGACTAAAGCAAAAATAAAGAGAAATATTTTTTACTTTAAAGAAAAGTATCAGAGTAATACGTGGAGTCTTTTAGTTAATATATGTGATCTTTTTTACTTTAAAATACTAACTAGTATTTGACCCGTGCCCATACTCACGGGTTAGTTATATATTTAAATGCACATTATCGTGTTATGTAAACTTGGAGATGAAAAAAGAAAATATAATAAGATTCGTAAATGTGATTATTGATTAAGTAATTCAAATTAATTAACTTTATTTGCTATAACAAAGAATCAACCTATTATATTCTAATAGATATATTAACTAAATGTTATTATTTAAGACAAACCCCTCCACCAAAAAGAAAGACTTCGTTCTACTGCATCTAGTTTAGCCCTAGATTTTCTTTTATTGATGAACATGATCACCATTTGAGTCATTTGACCTCATGTACTTCTCAAGCTCAAATTTCTTGCAAAGTATTTTTTTTATAGCAATCCAAGCTATCTTTGCACGTGTGTGGTTTTACTTGTTGCAAATGATTATGATAAATATAATAGATAATTTGTGAGATTACAAATATATATTGCCTAACTTGGAATTTTTCAATATAGATGCAAGTATTTATATGAGGTATCGATACTATAAATTAATAATGCAGATACAAGGTGAATGTATCCAAGATTAGAGCATAAACTTTGAAATATCTGAAGGGAGAAATCTGGCTACACAGGACAATGATTTAAGTTGTCTCCCTAGTGTACATTATTTTGCTTACAACTAAAGAGCACCAAGGGGTGTGTTGCCCTGGCCAGCCTCAATGTAGAAAATCAGCATAGCCAACATAGCAATCCTAGCATGCTTAATCATAGCGAGCATAACCAAAAGCACTGAATTCTTACACGTTCTACAAGACTATGGCTGTCAGTGGGTTGGCCTCTTCTTGCTCTCACATGAATTTAGTCTTTTGGTGGCTCAGGAGGTTTTGAGTTACTTTTTTTCTGTTTCGCTTCCTTTGCTTTGGACTCTTCCTCAACCTTCACTTTTCCATTTTCATTTCCCTCGCCCTCATAGTAAATTATTTCATGGTAAACTATCCAAGAGGTGCAAGGGGCTGACTTTCACTGCACATCCAGAATGGACTACTGTGTATTCACTGAAACTTGAAACAGTGCAATAATGGTAAACAGGTTGAAAGAATAAATAGTCCAATGGAGAATAAAGAATCACCAGTATTTTTTCTGCATTTCTATCAATTTAAACTCCAATCTTGATAAAACTAATGTTTTGACTTCCAACAAAATTGGCTTCCAACACAGGTTCACTTTTTTGTTACAATAACCAATAACTTATAGTATTAATAATATAGATTGTATATATATTATCCATGATCACAGAGGCTTACCATTAGCGTTTCAATGTTTTACTCATTTTCTTTTATTATATGAAGATAAGACTTACATCTTGTGAACCATATAGTATTTGTCTAATCCAATAAAACTTACATCTTTTGAAATAAGACTCTCAAATACTAAGTGAAAAAATAGAAGCATAACATAGTGAGCAAGAATACAAACACACACATGATGACAATCATTTTGAGAATTGAGATGCTTAGTTCCTAAGATTGATTACCTCAATTTGATGCTGCAATTCAAGATTTTAATTTTCTAGCCTTCTTTTACTACAATAGATAGATAAATGCAATATAAAGAATAAAAATATATATTTGAACATTGACCTGCATATTTGAAGAAGAAAGAGGATAAAATCCCTTGGGCAGCATTGTTTGCTATCAAAAGCATTGTGGCTTTTGAATGACTTTGTAGGATATCCAAGCTGCTAGGCCCTGGAAAATTTAAAACAGCAGAAGAATTAAATAAAAATAATATTTATAATATTATCCTAACCAACAAAATCAAAGCTATGAATCAGATACAATTTTCAATTATTATTTTTACACATTGGATGACAACACTATGGAAAATAAGGACATTTTAACCATCCAATTGACTGCTAACAACACAAAAATAACATAAAAAAGAAGATAATAAGCATGGAAATAAACTAAACTTGGTTTACTCTATATCATTGATATTGGAGTAGACATCATTGAGTTAGCCCTACATCAGATTCATAAATCAGCAATTTATCAATACACCAAAAGCCTCTTCATATCCTATAGGTGTTGAATCATTCCTATTAATCAATAGTTCATAAATATCTTTTTACACACTTGCTGAACACCAAAATTGAAACAGCTTAGCACATTAAACTTAAAGATCATAAAGACAGGACCCCAAGATTGTCCACATCGTGAAGGAGTAACTAATACCAGAAACCTTAGCACCAATAAAATGTATGTGTAAGTGAATGAAAATTGTTAAAAGAACTTGTAAAATAATTTGTAAAATGTGTAAGACTCATACTTTTTAAAAGAACTTTAATTTTCTAAAATTGCAATAATAAAAAACACTAAATTATATTAGAAATTGCTGCTACTATATAATTTTTAGAACATATTGAGTTTCAAATTGCTTATGGCGATATTTATATAAAAGAACTTCATGATGAACAATGATTTTTACAATTTTGTAACTGAACTATGAAGTTTCTTTTAACATGCATATTTAAAAGGTGACAGGTAAAAGCTGTTTTTTTGCAATCAACACATCCACCAGTGCACTATGTTGCATTAAAAGGCGATAGATAATAATTACATTTGTTCTATCATAAGTCACATTGTTGTATCCAATACTGCTGGGAAATGAATGGATACATAAATGAGGATTCTTCTCTGGCCATTAATGGTGATATGCTTTAGAGTCATAGGACAGTGAGGCCTTAGCAGAACGAATGAGAGTGGAGAACTAAAGCGAATTAATATTTAATAAAAACAAATGTCGTAAATTGTTTGATATATAATTATGTTTTATATTTTTTTAACTGCAAATGATATTTGTAATTTCTATCACTAAAAAAATAAAACTAAAACTAATTTACATTATGATATAGTAAATAAGTAATTTAAATTAATCAACAAATTATTTTTTAATAAATATATTAACTAAATATTATTATACTAATTATCGTAACAATTGAATTAAATAAAAAGATTAAAAAATTTCAGATCTTGATTAATTTTTTATTTTTTTTAAAATATCACTGTTTCATTTTACTGTTATTTACTAATTATTTTATATGATGAAAATTTGAAAACAAATAATATATTTAATAAAAAAATATTATTCATTGTGTACCTCATAAAAAGTTTATGACCTTTCAAGGATTCATGATGCAAACTACAATAAGAAACCAGGAAAGTAGTATTTTCTAATCTCTAATGTTACACAGTACAAAAGTTTTAATGTAAAACAATCTATTAGTACTAAATGATAATGGAATCTAGCCAGCAAATACTCCTAAATAATACATATCAATACTAACAGATTGGTCATACAAATACCATGCTATATTTCATATGGTAAAGAGCATTCTTAGCATCAGGGTGATTAGTTTCAAGAACACCTGCAACTTTATCAATCTTACAATGAAACTTTGTCAAACGTGATAACTCCCTGGAAGAAAAAAATGTACTGAATTACCTCTAATGACATCTAAAAACTAAACATATTAGTAAACCAAAATTGGGTCTGTGAAATGTATTTACTTACACATCAATGAAATCCTCTGTCATTCCAAAGGCCTTTGCCATGGCTAAAATTGTCACACTCTTTTAAGATTCCAAAAATTGGGAATAAACAACTGTTCTGACCTCTGTCATGTAATATTGGAAGTGTGGATGCAGATAGCGGTCCAACTTAATTTGCTCCTTCAGGCCAGCTGAAACAAATTTCAAAACAAAACAAAACTATTAGATGAAACCAAACACATAAGAATGATTAGTGATATATCTATATTAAATACAATTGAACTCATTGTTGGAGGTATGTTTTGACGTGTCAAACCTTCAAGTCTTTTTGGAAAAATTTCCAATTTGAAAAATATACTACTTTTTAACTTTCCCTTCTCAAATAAAACTTTCTGAAATCCGAGAGAGATTTCAAAAGTTGATTTTTTTTCTTTCAGTTTTTTCTCTTTTTATTATTCTTCCTCATAATCCTTACCTAAACAGGTTTGGAATTCAAATCTTTTGAATTTCAAAATTTGAAAGTTCAAATTCATAGCTATCAAATTCGAATCTAATAACACATATTTTATGGACCGGGCAAAGTAGTAGTTGAGTAACTTGTTGAATTATGAAGCGAGTTAGGGGTGTAACGAATAATATTATACTCGGATTAAAATAAAATAATACAAATATAAAGATAATGTACACCATTAAGACAATGTTCATTAATAAAAAAAAAAGGAAAAGAAATTATTTGATAGGCACACTTGTCAAATCTTATTAAATATAATTATATTTGTGTGTGCAGATGATTTCTCTCATTTTCCTTTAGAATTTCGGATGTTATAGCTAACACATAAATCAGTTAACCCATTTTCCTCCTCTATCTGATATCTTCTCCCTATCCTTCATCACTCAACGTCGACTCTTCCGGTAATCGACTCCAACACTGTTTCTGGCTTCATCATGTAACAGTTAAGAAAAATAAATTGTCTAACATATGCTTCTCATCCTCTCCTTTGCTTTACCCCTAAAAATAATTTCAGTAAAATCCCAACTTAGTCGAATCCTAACTATTTCTTCTTCTTCCCTAAGGCTCTTAACAGAGACCCTTCTCAAAATCTACTTTTCTAATAACAAACAGACATCATCAAGAAGCTAGACGGTAGTCTGATATAGAAAGGAGAAACCATGTGTGGGTTCGGTAAGATTATGTTTATAGCAATTGTGTGAAGCTCACCATGATAGAGCAACAAGTTTCTCTTTTTTCTTAAAGAAAACCTCCACCTTGGCACAAATTTTTTTCCTATTTCTAAGATACTCCACAGGGTTACAGTATTATTCTCTTCTGCATATCAAATTTTCTTACCATTTCCTAACTAAACTAATTAATGTATCAACTCAACTAAGTCAAGGGATGAACAATTTACCTTAAATTAATATTTGAATAACTTAGGAAAAATTTTGTTTTATTATAATTTTAGCACTTTAAATTTATTGTTGTAATAACTTTAATATGAATTTAATTGTCTCTTGCCTACTATTTTTTAACTAAACTAATTAATGTATTGACATAACTAAGTCAAATGATGGTTTATTTTTGTAACATATGAAGTATAAGAAAAAAATAACACATAGAAATGAACATTTTTAACATAAGAAACGTTTATGTCACGACTTTAAATTAATGCAAAAGTTTTGGTGCTTCTTGGCTAGAATCCTTGTGTATGAATTCATGGCTGCTTTTGAGACCTTATAAGCAAACAAAAAGGTTGGCTAACCTTTGTTTTCAAGTGAACCTTCTTTGAAGTCTTTGATAAACTTTTTGAGTACCTCATCTATTCTCTATTCTGTAAGATTTTCAGCATCATCAAACACCCCTTTAGCCAATTCATTTGCTATCCCCTGAAACATCAACATAACATAAATTTGCCAATGTTGAGACATTTTAGTGTAAAATCATATTTCAAGTTTCAAGAGAAGAGTTTAGGCACTCTTGTACCTTTAACAATCCTGCTTGGGAGGAAACATTGACAATCCTAGGTGAGTTGGATAATTGAAGAAGGGGAAGAAATGCCTCAGTTGTTTCCTTTGCACCATAGTAGTTTGTTGTTAGGCACTTTTCTGCCATCTCACAAGTTTGAGGCAGTTCCTTCCAGTTAATTGTTGATCCTTCTTGCATTCATGCAGAAGAAACTCAGCTTTAATAGAGGCTCTACATGGACCATAAATCCCACACATTGGACAAAAAAAAAACCTATAAGAAAAATATACACTGACCATTGCATATGGATTGACACCACTGATTCTGGCATTGTTCACCTACACAAGAATATGGGATTTTTCAAAGGTTAAAATGATTCATTCATATAAAGTTAAAGGAAAGCAAAGGAAATGACTTCTAAACGGGGCAAATTATTCCAAGTACTCTATTTTTATTTTGTGTAGAGTCATGAGCAATTATAAATGTTGATAAGTTAACCCATTTTTACTTACTTTCATCACTTTCAATATCACAACCTTTTTATTTGGTTTCTCTGAATTTTCTATTTAATCTTCCATTTACTATAGGGTAAGTACTTTACTCATACAACATGAAGACTAAAAAAGGGACTTATATAGGAAAGGAAAATATTTTACATTTACTGGGTTACAACTATTGTGTGAGAAAGGGAGAGAAAAACGCAGTGATATTTTGAGAGCAAAAGTCATGTTTAAATCAAGTCATAATAAAATAAATTCATCAATTTTCCTTTATATTTGGAAAAGGGAAAATAAGGAAAAATAGTAGATCATCACTTATAGTCTTGGTCAATCTCCAGGTGACATTTAACCAAGTTTTATTAAGAAAAATTATGTTTTATCATAATTATAACACTTTTAAATTTATTGATTTAATAAGTTTAATATAAATTTAGAAGAAAACAAATAAACAAACTATTGCTTGCTCTCTAACTAATATTTCTAATAATTTGACAGAAATTAGAGACACCGGGATTTATGTAGAGAAAACACTGATATTTTTATTTATTTAAAAAAATTGGCTTTTTAACTTTATGCAAAGAAAACACTGAAAGTTTTCTTCGGGATTTATGCAGAGAAAACAAAACCCAAACCACTCTACTAATTTGAAAAAAATTCACATAAAAATCTATACTATTCTGCTCTGATATAGTGAAGAAGCAGTGCCAAAATATACCACTTGTCTTAACCTTATGTCCTATTCTGCTCTGATTTTAAAGTATAACAACCCAAATTAACCATTTGGGCAAAGCTTTGTCTAGCCAACACCTCTAAACCTGTGCAACTCTAGAACACAGCTAGTAAACAGAGTGAAAAGAAAACTGGGCATGAAATGTACTAAATAACAACACTTGGATGAATAATTAGACACCTGGTCAGTAGCAATATCCCATTGCTTCCATCAATTATTATACTTCTACCTGCAAATAGTCATTGATTAAGAAATAATCCATTTTATTGGACAAAAGATGAGCTGCTAAAAGAAAATACCAAAGTGAGTGTAGTTATCCCAGTTGCTCAATTGTTTGCCGTCACTCTTCTAAGCTCCTTCATACTGTAAATTAATCACAATAGACAACAGAGTGTCTCTAATTAATCATGCATGATTGATATTTCGTAGTAATTAATTTAAAAGTCATGTTTAAAGAGTATATATATAATCTTATTGGGTGCTGTTAATGTAAGTGGGAGTGAGTGAGAAACAAAAGTGTTTTGTAAGCATGAAAATGAAGAGAAGGTGAACCTGGTAAGAGGAAATCGGTGGGCAAGGAAGATAGATCCAACTCATCTGAGAATACTTCTGTTGCTGTCACTGCCAACAAAACAGTTTGCAGCTTGATATAAGTTTAAAAAAAACAGCAATAAAACGGAGAATGAAGGAGAATTAGTTCATTTCTACTCTCAGTTTTTATTAAGAAATTATAAATCTAACCCATTAAACATTAGATTTAAAAAATGGAAAAACAATGCCATAAGCAAACATAAATGGAAAAACAAAAAATCACAAAACCAAGCTAAAAAATGAACTTCTCCAAAACAGCAAAACCATGGGAGATATTATGATACCTTCAACTTCAACATAAACAGATGTGAAATTTGCCTAAAAATAAATAAATAACAAATTTAAAAATTCCCTTCATAAACACCATTCAGACTTACATGCAGAAACGAAATTTCCTAAAATGCAAAACACCCAAACAATATTTTATCAATTCTTAGAAGAAGAAAGATTACCAGTGTTTAGAAGAAGATAACAATCTCAAATACCAAGTGAAATTCTAAAACCTTAGCTAACCAATAGCGGTTACCACAAGAAAGGAGGCGAATATCAGATGTCACAGATTCAAAATAACATATAAAAAAAAAACTTTCTTTTCAGTTTGCGTTTTCCGTCGGAGAGGCCGAGAACACAACCCTCCAGCAGCCGAGGTTTGATTCCTAAATGCAAAAATATGATTAACTATTGACATTCAACTTGCAGAAAATCATAAATCAAAGAAGATGCGAAGAAAAAAAAAGACCCCAGTTTTTAGCTCAAGTGACAATGATAGAGATCATAAGTTTGATTGCTATGCAAAGAAAGAAAAAAAGAATCACACTTACAAAGGGCCATAATGAAATCGGAAACATAAAAAGTTATGTATAAACAAAACTAAATGATCTCCATGCGTGTGAACACCATATTTACTATACTTTGATCAACTAATGCAATCTATTTGATTGAAAATATAATGCATACTACTCTTCTAATGTAGTCTACTTAATAGAAAATAGCACTTAAATTTTCCAAGTATAATGTATACTACTGCCAAGTTCTTCTATCTGAGTAGTAAACCTCAGAGCATTAAAGTTTACTCGGTATCGTAGCTTCTGAATCTCAGCAGGTAGACCATTATTTCCAAGTCTAGCATCTGTTCTATTTAGGTCTATGACCTTGTGTTTCAGCAACAGAGGAAAGACCTGTTTAAGTGGTTAAGGACAATTAGTTGCTAACTTGCAATAAAGAACCTAGTCAAAATCTGATAAGGGCAAAGATAATGTGAACCAAGCAAAATACCTGATTTTCATAGTATGAGATATTAGACCAACTAATGGGTGGGATTGAGTATAATAATCCTAGTTCAACTCTTTTCTATGAACTCCTAACATTTAAGCAATATGAAAAACATTAATAAGAATTACATTGAAAACAAACAGCATAGATGCATAGCTACATAAGATATATACAAAAGCTCACCTAAGAGTTGAGGATACAACATCCTTGAAAGCATGTACCCTCTTGACTTCTGAATACACATGAGCGGCTCTCTAGAAACAAAATGTGTCAAAATTAAATAACAGCATGTAGGTGTATGCATCCAGAGCTGTGAACCTAGATAACATGCATATTAATTGACTTGAAGTATCTTTGACCAATAAAATATCATACTCACAACAATGTTTGGATGTGAAAGGTCTGTCAGTAATCTAACTTCTTCCTCAAGCTCTTTTATGTGAACCTGTTAGTGGTATGAGAACAATAATCAAACAACCACATAAGAACAATCCTAATAGTTGTAATTTTTTTTGAGCCAATAGCTCACTGAACCAAGCTCACGATGCTCCTCCAAATCATCATTTTTTATAATTTGAACAATTAATTATCAGTCTACCATCAATAGATGCATGTGGGAAAAGAAAATCCAGAAAACACCTCAAAACATGAAATGATGAGAACATAATGCATGAGTAAGATGGAAAGAAAACTTGCAATCCCTTTAGCAATTGCTTCTTCCTCAGCCCTTGTAGGCTCAATTTTATTAGTATCTACATGGTCATTTTAAGAGTCCAATTTTAAATCACCATGAGCATTCTACAACACAATTAAATACATATTGTAATATGAGGCAAAACAACAACACCTCTCCTTGATAAAAGAAAAAAAAATTACTTTTAAATTCTGAAATAAGAAAATTAAACCATTTCATCCTTACCTTTATAGAGACCTTGCTTAGTCTTAGTCACAGACTGAAATATTATCCACGTGTGACCAAAATAAAACAAAGCAATCAGTAATTCCAAGTTTAAGGTCAAAAAGACTTTCTCAGTCCTGACCCCCTAGGTGCAACTTTTCAACATAAAATATCCCGTCAATTTTGGCATACATACAGTAATATAGATAATTCTAAACTTGTCTACTAAAAAAAGTTAAACCATATGTACCAACATTTGGATATTTAGTAGAATTGAGGTAATGGGTTTCTAGAACAATAGTCTGTTTATCTTGCACCAAACCAAGAAACTTCAAACCCTTACAACCTGAAATATAGTAATCACAAAACACAAAAAAAAAAAAAAAGATTTCTAATTAAGAAAAACCAAATTGTCCATTCAAAAAATGTAACATGACCAAACAAAACACAAATTATATATATATATGTTTCTTTTATCATATTGTAGTATAGCAGTCCAAGTCCATATTTTGATATGGAAAAAAATCATAATAATAAGAGAAATGAAATACCATGAAAGAAAGAGGTTAACTAAACAAAGTGAAAAGATACTCAGACGCTTCCTTTCTTCTTCCATTCTTCCTTTCTAGAAAAGCCTGTAAAGTGAAAAGATATTGATATTAAGCACAATAGAACTAACAATCAAGATGTCAACACTCCTTTTTTTTTTGTTTCTTGCTTTCTATTTTCCTTTCATTCTCTATTTTTGTATTTAAATAGACCCTGGTGCAATGTAAAAAGTAGTGTACTGAAGTTATTATAGCAATAGACAAAAGTTTCATATTTTTAGCCTTAGGTTTATTGGGATAGACTGTCATACTGAATCTTTATTAATGTCAAAATCATCCTGAAGTTCCTCCTAATCCTAATCAAAATAACAGCAAGTGAAGTCATAGATGATAAGAGAAGCACAACACATGCAAATAAGATGCCTATTAGACAAAATGAGCATAAGCTAATTGTATGGCAGATATGTGTGTGTGTGTGTATAATCTTACCTGTTGTGCATATGTATTCAATCCAAAATCTGTAACTTTCAGAATAGCATTTTAGTCTAGAAGAAGCTTCTCTGGCTGCAAAATGCATTCAATATTGAATGAGTCTGATCCTTAATTTAACTCAAAAAAGGAAAAAATAATTGATTCTTGCTCAAACAAATGACTTATCAATCAATCAGTTAATTAAATTGCAGGAGAGAATTATGGTATAATAGACCTTCAAATCTCCATGGTACACGCTTTGTTGTGGTAGTAATCAATGGCATTGATTAATTGATGAAAATAACTTCCTGATTCATCCTCTTTAAGTTTCCCATTTTTAGCCTAGGAATCAAATTAAGAGACAAAGTCATTTAGATGCAAGATCCAAGCAAGACATCAATGTACTTAGAATTATTCCAATACCACCTCCATCAAGAGAAAAAATAAAATAGAGAAAATAGTAGAGCAATATATTAATATGAAATAAATGAGCAACTTACTATTTTAAAAGAGGAAGAAGCACAAAGTATACCACTTGTCTTAACTTTATGTCCTATTATGCTCTGATTTTAAAGTATAACAACCAAAATATACCATTTGGGCAAAGCTGAGTCTAGCTAGCACTTTTAAACCTATGCAACTCTAGAACACAACTACTAAAGAGAGTGAAAAAAAACTGGGCGTGAGTTGTACTGAATAACAACTATTGGATGAATAATTAGACACTTGGTCAGCGACGATATCCCATATCTGCAAATGGGAGTGAGTGAGAAAACTTGCTTAAATATATAAATCAGATTGAAATCAAGCAAATAATCTCACATATTTAGTAATGTTATGTGAATAATCTGAAACTGCTATGTTCCCCATTTTTGTGCAATGTTTCACAATTATAGTCCATTCACAATTAGCAGATATATACAAACCATGAAGCTACTTATGAAGACTGTTAGATGGTTTAACATGATGAATCTGATTAAGGAATCATGTAGTTACTACCATGATAGATGAAAACTACTGGACCTAAAATCTGTTTGTAAGCAAGACCATGATAATTATTTCAATTAAATAAATATAATCCCGTATGTGGAACTCATAATGTTCAAGCATAGACAGAATAAATGATGATAACTATCTTGTTTTTAAGCATAAAAACAAAACACAAGTTTAGAATGAAATCTTAGTTATAGAACAAATTAACATAACAGGTAGAGAACTCCAATTAATCCACAGGTGGTATTAGCAATTCATTTAAAGTCTTTTCACTCTTTATGAACCCAAAGGTGCCATTAGCAAATTCTTTGATAAAAGCAATATAAAAGTTCTTCCAAGGATGACCATGGCTGTTTGAAATTCAAATTTCAAACCTTGATAAATATATACTGTAAGAACCCTGATTAGATTAATAGCCTATTAGTGGGGAAATCGATTACTTGTATTGTTAATAATCTTAGAATTGTGCAAATTAATATTCAAAAAGGTAAAAATCATAACTATAAACTTACAAGGCTAAATTATACATGTAAGATCATCCCCATGGTCCACCAAATACTCAGCCACTTAGTCCAACCATAATGCAGCC
>PYAF01002476.1:64731-76458 GCA_007407185.1 Glycine tomentella
TCTTTAGTTAAAATCGTTTTATTAGCTTCCGTAATCTTTCGTAATTTTTCTTTATTTCCGTAAAACCATCAAAACTTCGACCATACTCGTTGTACATAACTATTAAACTGTTAAGTTTTATTTGGATAAACTGAGTAGCACAAGTCCCTGTGGAGACGAACTTTTATAAATTTTGTAACTTACAACGACAATTGGTACGGTTGCCAAAAGTCTAACAATGTCTGATCTCAATATGCTTTGTTCTTGAATGCATTATTGGATTCTTTGATATGTTTATAGCACTTGTATTGTCGCATAGCAGAGGAATTTCATTCAGTTCTACTCCATAGTCTTGCATTTGTTGTTTTAGCCACAAGCTTTGTGCACAACAACTTCCAGCTGAGATATATTCAGCTTCAGCAGTAGATAATGCAACACATGATTGTTTCTTGCAATGCCATGAGATTAATGAACTTCCTAGAAGATGACAAGTGTCACTTGTGCTTTTTTTATCTAATTTGCAACCTGCAAAATCAGAATCAGAATATCCAACAATATTGATAGAAGCACCTTTAGGATACCAAAGACTAACTCTAGGTGTAGCTTTGAGATACTTGAGAATCCTTTTTACAGCAGTAAGATGAGACTCCTTAGGATTTGTTTGATATCTTGCACATAAACAAACACTTAGCATTATATCAGGTCTACTAGCTGTTAGATAGAGCAAGGATCCAATCATTCCTCTGAACTTGGACTCATCAACTTTCTTTTCACTTTCATCTGAATCAAGATATGTTGATGTAGCCATGGGAGTTGCAGCATCCTTGCTTTTCCCCATCTCAAATTTCTTGATGATTTCAAGACAATACTTGGATTGGTTTCATTTGCTTTATTTGAAGTCCTAGAAGAAGAAGCACACACACATCCATTCAATTTGTAACTTGAAACAAGTTTTTCATTTTCTTCTTTCAAGTTGCAAATCTCATTTTGCAATTCAGTAATTTTTTCAATGTGCCATCTAAGATTTCCTCTAAGCCTATTATTGGATTTTGCAAGTTTTTGGGCTTCCTCATGCATTTCTTGAAAAGCATGAATAGCTTGATCAAGTTCAGAATTTACCTCATCTTCATCACTTAGCAAATCATCATCATCTTCATTGATGATGGAAGTGAGACACATGTTAGCTTCTCCATTTTCTGTGGAAGAATCTAAAGTTGTTGACTCATTATTTTCCCAAGCTATGTATGCTCTTTTAGCTTTCCCTTCCTTTTTCAACTTGCCCTCTCCTTGTTGTTTCCTCAAGTAGATTGAGCACTCAGATTTAATATGGCCTGACTTGCCACATTCAAAGCATGTGAAATTGTTGTCAATCTTCTTGTTGAGGTTGTTGTTGCTGTTTTTGCTACTTTTGTTGAACTTTTTGTTCTTGTTCTTCTTCAGAAATTTACTGAATTTTCTGACCACCAAGTTCACATTTTCTTCATCATCCTCTTCACTTGTTTCCTCTTCTTTTTCAGCTTTTAAAGTTGCAGCTTTCAAGGCAATACTTCTTGTTTTCTTCTTTGCATCTTCACAAGATGTTAGTTGAGACATTTCAAGTTCATATTCAGAAGCTTACCAAATAATGCAGCCATAGAGATTTTTGATAAATCCTTGGACTCCTTGGTTGTTGTAACCTTTGGTTGCCAAGGTCTTGTCAAACACTTCAATATTTTGATGTTTAGTTCTTCAGTGTCAAAGACCTTTCCAAGACCCAAAAGATGATTTACAATATGAGTAAAGCTGGTCTGCAGCTGAGAAATGCTTTCATTGGAGTTCATCTTAAACATTTCATACTCATGGATCAAAGCATGCTTCTTTGATCTTCTAACTTCCTCAGTTCCTTCATGAGTAATTTCAAGCGTCTCCCACATTTCTTTAGCACTATTACATCTTACAGTCCTGAAAAATTCATCAGAAGAAAGTGCAGAGGTGATTATATTTTTTGCTTTAAAATCATATTGGGCAGCCCTTTATTCAGCCTCAGTCATCTCATCCCATTCTTTGGGAATCAATTCATCTGCCACAGTTTTCTTTGGAATAAAAGGACCCTTTACTATTGCATTCCATGCTCCTGGGTCATTTGATTGAATAAAGATTTTCATTCTATTTTTCCAAAAACTGAAATGTTCCCCTTCAAACATAGGAGGTCTGTTTAAAGAGGCACCCTCCTTAAAGGTTATTTGTGAAGTATTAATATTTCTTTTTGAAAAGAAAAAGTGATCTTGAGTAACTTACAAGAACCAGCTCTTGATGCCAATTGAAAATGATAAGAATACTTTAATACAACCAAGAAGGGGGGTGAATTGGTTGAACCTTGGTATTTAAAATTTTGTAATCAGAGTTTCCACAGGATCTTTATCACTTTAAAATTGTTTTGAAATCAACAATCTTATATTCAATCAAATTCCTCTGTCAAGAAAATCAATAGACAATTGAAATCTTTTTTGTGTAAACAATTTGATTCACAAACCAAAGCAATTAGGAGATGAAGAGATTAGAATAAAGATCAACCACAATTTTATACTGGTTCACTTCAAACACTATGAAGCTACATCCAGTTCTTCCACTCAACACTAGAATGGAGTTCCACTATTGCAAATAATATTCTTACAAGATATTACAAGCCTCTCTTTATCAATCCTAGACAAAGTTCAGTGATCTAAAACACTATTAGATCCTTAGAGACTAACCCCACTGAGAACACTACTCAGCAACTCCTAGAGAAACACTATCTCTAGTTATCATGCAAGAAACCCATTTACAATAAGCCAATCTTTACAGAATTTGAATTACAGAGATACAACAACAAAGTTTAAGGAAAGAAGTCACCTGATCATCCAATGAATGATGTACATATAAATGATTAAATCAGGTTGTATGTTGAAAACAGAATCGGAACAATGCTTCCTTAAAACTTTGAAAAGAACCTTCTTGCTTTTACATCAATTTAACAACTCATGAATGTATTGTGAAAGCAAGAACCTTGTGAACCCAAAGAATCACTAAAGAGTGTTTGAAAAGCCTTTGAATGCTCAGTAATACGAATTAGTCAAGTTTTAAAAACAGCTAAGCCAAGGTTCTATTTATAACAAACTTTAGTAACCGTTGGTAATCGATTAAATACGCTCCTGTAATCGATTATTTTACTTATATAATCGATTAAATCAAGCTTGTAATCGATTAATGTGTTCATAAAAATTATGGGTATGGTTTTCAATCAAAATAATCGATTATTACGATGAGTAATCCATTACACCAGAAGAATGTTTCAATAATGAAAGCACTGTGTAATCGATTACATCCTTAGGTAATCGATTAAACCAATAAGGTGTATAGAACGGGTTTGAACTAAGTAATCAATTACAATCTCTAGTATTCGATTAAGCCAGAAAGCTTCTAAGCCAAGATATGCATTGGGTAATCGATTACGGTTTTTGGTAATCGATTATGACAGAAAAGCATGTAAGCATAGCATATGATGTAATCGATTACTATCTTGGGTAATCGATTAAGACAGAAGGAGGATTTCTATAGTTTTAGCTGATGTAATCGATTACAATTCATTGGTAATCGATTTCAATGTTCATTAAGGCATTCTAAAAAGTGAATCAAGTTAAAATAATCGATTAACCCGACATGTAATCGATTACATTATTCTTGAAAGGTTTTCCAGAAAATACAAAGATCAAAATAATCGATTGTTTTATTGAAATAATCGATTATATCAGAAAGAAACTTATTTTTCCAAAACCTTATGATTTGATTTAAAAAGTTATGCAATTTTATCAAAGCCTTGTGAACTTTTTTTCATAACCACATAGATTCAATGAATGATATGAATGCAATGCACTTGGATCACCAGAAATTCTTTCTTCCTTTTACATTCAATCACAAATTAATCTTCAAGGCTTCATGGCATGTTTAAAGTTCAAAACCTTCCTTCTTGAATCAATTTATCCTTTGTGCTTCAAGTGGCTCCCCCTCAATTCAACAAACATTGATTTTTCCAGAAACTGATGTTGTTGTGCAAATACAACATCGATTTTTAGGAAATTGATGTTGTTAGGTGTACTACATCATCGATTTTTCTAAAAATGATGTTGATTTTTGCACCACAACATCGATATTTGGAAAAATGGACATTTTGTAAAAAAAAAAAATTGTTATCCTGTCTATTTTTTTAATATTACCCAAACCTACAAATTAAAAAATGGATCAATCCAGACAGTCTCAGTACAAATTTTTATATTATTGTTGAATAATTACTATCAATCATAAGAAATAGTTAAAGAAAACAATAATGTCAATGCATAAAATATTTTACTATAATCAAATCTAATTAAACTATTTATATAATGGTAAAATTCCTTAAACACCTAGTGTATCATTTTTAACTTTGAGATAAAATCTTGCCCAATGAATGCAAACTGCCTTTAATTTCTCTGGTTCCAATGGTCTTGGATCAGTAAAATACTGCATAATATAATAAAACATAACTTAATCAATATATATAATAAGTATAACAAATAAAATTAGTTTTGAAATAAACAATTATCATTTCTCAATTATCCTTAAAACCTCCTAGTACTATCATTGACATCCAATGCATCATATAATAGTCACACTCAGTGCTTCCTGTTTGTTTATTAAACTAAAGTCAATATGATATTCAGATATTCAAAGTTAAACGAAAATTAGTGTTCACAGTAATAAATATTATTTTTAAGACGCCAATCATTGTTTGAATGAATTACTTTAACTGGAATCCATTGAGCAATATCCTTGAATTTCCTTCCTTGAATATCGTTGAATCCCTTCAAAGCACTAGTTAAGAGAAACATATACGTATGCATGAAAACCTCACTTTTTCATTAAAGATGTGACCCTATCCTATTTAGGAAGACATTTTTTTTTATAGTAGATTAATATGTAAAGATCAAGTCATTTCTCTTAAATTCAACGAAATTTTGGCAGCATTTCGCATTGATCTCCAAGTACACAACATGAAAACAATGAGATGAATTCTACCACAATCAAGTATGCACCCAAAGAACAATGTGAAATGCATTGTATCCAAATTTATCAAATTAAGAGAAAAAAAAATACTTAACTTATACATATGAATCTACTAAAAAATGACTTTTCCCAAACTGTCCAAACAGACAATTCAAGAATCAATACAATGATTCATCCAAACTATCCAAAAAAATCATTATATTGAATCACAAATTGGAAGCTAAGGCTCACTCATAATGAGCATAACTTTTATATAAAACAATAATCACTAATCACATAAAAAAGTTATAAAAACATTCATAACAAAAAAGATAATGAAAATGTTGGATTTTCGTTTCTATTTATAAGTTCCTACTGTTATGGGAAAACCTTTTCAGTATGTGGTCCATTCACAGGCAACGTTCAACCACTAATCCATAATCTTATCCCATAGAGATTGAGCTCTGTGATGGGCAGGGCTCTATAAATAGAACCGAGTGCCCTCTGTTTTAGATCACCAAGCCTACTCCTCTCTTTAGAAAACACACCATTGGTTTAAGAGAGCAAGGGTCTGGAAAGTTAAAACTCTTAAGGTTACTTGAAGGTCGTTAATAATGGCTGGAGGTAGGTGTTAGAATCATGGGAGCTCAAGAGGATCAAGAAGCTGAAGCTCAAGTCTACAAAGTGTTTTGACTTTTTTACATGCCAAATCAATTAGATTGGTAATTGTAGTTTGAGTATGAGGTGAAAATTCCAATTATCCATTGCATTAAGCTCATTCATATTTTTTGCATTCATGTTTTCATAAAAGCATAAGACTTATGGAAAAATCTTTTTCTGAAACAAATGGTTTACATGATTGCATAACATTCAAAGTGTTTTAAGATTAAAGTGTTTTAAGATTAAGGTTTTGGAAAAACATTTTTTCTCTGCTTTAATCAATTACTAACTTGTGGTACTCTATTACTTAAGCTTAAAAGAACACTTTAATCGATTACAAAAGATTGATAATCGTTTACACTTCACAAAGTCATAGAAAGTCTTCATGTGTTAATCGATTATGATTTGTGGTAATCGATTAATGGCGCGTATTTGAAAACTAAGTTTGTATGTGTTAATCAATTACATGACGAATTAATCGATTACTTTGTTCATAAATTTTTTCCGAAAAGCTAAAAAATACTTTAATCGATTAAACTTGTTAACAATCGATTACATTAGTGGTTTTAATCGACATGAGCGATTTAATCGATTACTGACAGTTACAAACTGATTTCTATAAATAACTATTGGGTCTTTTTTGTTTCATTAATTCCTAATCCGCGCTTCATTTTTTCCTTTCGTGTTTTTGTTTCTTTTTCCGTGTTTCTTTTTATGATTCTACTAACGCGGGCCATGCTGTGACCAATTAATAATATTAACAAAAGCCCATGTAGCTTTTCAAGTTACTTTTAAAAATCGCTTTACAAAGCTTATATGTTGTTTTTAATATGTTTCTAATTAATAATTAATTACATTATTAATTATTGTTGCTCATAATTAATTTATTTATATAATAAATTGTTTGAGTTATGAGTTATGTGTTTAAATTATTTATTTATTTAAATTGTATGTTTATTTATGATATTTGTTTAAGCATGCAATATTATAAATAATTTTTGCACATTAATATATTATTGAACTTGTTGAATAACTATATGCATATATTATTATACATATGAAATTATAATAAATAATTTTCCATGCAAGATTTTTTCAATTTATTTGCATTATTGATGATGTTATAAAAAATATTTAGCTCTTATTAAGAATTAATTAATGTTAAGTGATTAATATAATTTAATTGATTAGGGAATAATTGCAACATCTTTACTTGATTAGGCTTATATATTAAGTGTTAAAATCACATTTAAAACATGAATTGTAATTAATCATATGTAATGTAAAAAAATCTATCCACTAGAATTTTATTATATTTGTATGACTAATTAGGATAAAATATCAGGTTATATCTCTTAATTTACCCACAAGAAATAAAAAGAATAATAACTATAATTTGATAGTTTTATCATAAGTTTGAATCTAATTGAGTGGGACTTTAGCCCGTAGGCAAGATTTATGTCACTAGGTTCATAAACTAATTGTAACACTCGGAAATTTTGATAACTGAAAATAGATATTTTATGTATTTGTTGTGTTATTTGATTGTTTGATAAGCTTGGATTAGTTGATTGGTTGTATAGATTAACCTTGTGAAATTGCTTGGTGTGAATGTTAAGTTATGTGAACTTTGTTTAATTTACTTTCGTAATACGAGAGTGATAGTTTAACCCATAACCTATTTCGGTAAAAATAATCACCCAGATTTGTTAACCGTTGGATCCTTCTCAAATTTTTACAGTAGCTTCCCAACTCATCTCTACATCTTCTGACCATTGGGATCGTCAATGGCATCAGGCACGCTGCACGCAATTACCAGATATTTGCTGGCAGAGAGGAAATTATGCTAAGCCAGTCAGGGCATGTTGAGTGGCTAGGGCACACTAAGCGAGATTGTCGGATTATAAATATGCACCAACAACGCAGAAATGCAAAAAATGCATTTCTTGCTCTCTTCTCGCCCAAAAGCCCTAAACCCCCATTTTCCATCACCCACAACCACCCTCAACCACCACGTACCACCGTTGCTTGCCACGGGACCACGACACAGCGAAGAACCTCGTAATCGGAGCGGAAACTTCGGAACTCCTATCGAAGTTTCGGTAGAGAACAGAGCTCCAAATCCTTCTTTCTTGGTTTCCTTTAGTTAATCTTAGTTTCCTTTTTCTTCTCCTAGTTAGTTTAAGCTTCTCTTAGTGTCTCTTGGGTTTTGGGTACTGTTGTTGGGAGTTTTACACTTCATTTGAAAACCCTTTGAAAATGAGATGCTGTAAAAGCCTCTTTTTTTTTATCAAATTGATGTCATTTATGTGATCCTTGCTGAGCCTTGGTCACATTGGTGTGATCGGAATTTTAAAGTGATGTCTTTTGATATGGATTCCCAAAAACATTGTTTAGCCCTTTTTTGATTTAAGCGGTATTTGACCCCAACTGTTAACTTTCACCTTGTTTTTGAAATCTATACTAAATTGTCTTCAATTTGGTATATAGAGTTCTGCGTTCGAAACAACATCGCTAGGCTGTGTAACAGGGAGGACTCCTAGTTAGGTAAAGGGAGTTTATTATTTGGTTATAATTTTGGCACCATAGTTGGGGCTAGGGAGTCCAACTATGAAGATATCTGTTTGTCCCTGCTGTGTGCTGGTTTTTTAAGAAAAATTTTGTTTTTAACTAATGGGATGCGATGTATTTATGATTGATGTGTGTTTGTTTCTGTATGTACTCATTTTCAAGATAAACGATGTTTTTACTAATGGGATGCGATAATTTTATTATTGATGTTGTAGATAATATTGAAATTGAGATACCATAGAAATGGTTAATGATGTTGAAATGGCATAAAGCTTATGTGATTGGTGATGTTTGAATGAAATAATGTTGATTTGGGTGATAATGTTAAAACAAGATGTTATTAATGTTTATGATGATGGTAATGTTAAAATGGGATGTTATTGATGTTTTATGATGATGATAATGTTGAGATAAAAGGATGTTGATGTTGTTGATGACGTGATGAGGATGTTACTAATGAGATTGTTGATATTGATAATAACATTGATGAAAGAGTTGATGTGGACAATGTCATTGTGTGATGTGGATACACATGGATATCCATGGAGGGTGCATGACGGGTTATCCTTGCGAGGATGGATTTGTTCCTAGCCAGTTCATGCACTGATGATGTCCATTGTTGTATGATGCGTATGTCCGCGTGGGATGTAATGACCGGTTGGTTACCCTTGCGAGGAAGGATTTGTTCCTAGCCACGGTCAATACATCGGCGAGCCCATATTGGTGTGTTATGTATGTACATGGGGGGTGCATGACGGGTTACCCTTGCGAGGAAGGATTTGTTCTTAGCCGGGTCATGTTCATACTTCATATTGCATTGATGGAAATCGAATGAAGGCATGAGCATACCTTTGTGTTTTTATGGGCTGAAAATGCAAGTACTAAGGGACCGTCAGGTTAGGAATTCCCGTGCACCACTAGTTGATCACAGTGGAAGGGAATGGCCTGTGCACGATAGGTCAACCCTGATAGGCGATGAATCATTTTCCTGTGATAGGCTATTTCCCTGGATATGGTACCACATTGCATGGTTTGAGTGGAATTAGGTGCATGCATCATTCTGAGTATGATTGTTTAAGTTGTGAAATGAACTGGATGATTGGTTGTTGGGTGTGTATTGGACTGATGAATTTTTGGTAATGACTGTGGTTGTTAATGTTGTTTCCTTTCCAATTATTGTTATCTGATGCTTGTTGGTTTTATATAATAAACTCACCATTACTTTTGTTGTACTGTGGGTTTGGTACCTGTGATGATTGCGAACCTTCGTTTGTGTGAGCAGATGAGCAACATTAGGTGACTTTTGAGAGATATTCTTTTTGTTGGAGCCGCCAAGCCGACGTGATGACGTTGAAATTCTTTTTGGAAATAGTTGTGTTTTGTTAATAAGCTCTTTCATAGTTAGTCCCTAATTTCTTTTTGTAGACATGTATATTTTTAGTTGTAAATACATGTAAAACTAAATTAAGTTCTAAACATGTGAATGATGAGTACTGATTTAGTATATGTATACATATGTATTCAATTATTGTAATTGTTTCATGTGATGATGATTGTATTATTGTGAAAAACTTACTACCATTTTCATAATCAAATTAATGGCGTTTTCATTAAAATTTGAAATTCGCACAATTAAGAGTTAGTAATATCGTAGCGACGAGACGGATCGTTACACTAATACATGTTTTACATTGGTAAAAACTTAATGTTTATTTAGTCTCAAATTATGAATAGTGAGAATGTGTGTTTGAACTTTCAGTTAATCAATATGAAAACATTTCCGACATTAAATGTGAAACTCCCGAATTGAAAGGGGACAACTATAAGGTTTGGAGGGAGATAATTCTCCTTCATTTAGGTTGGATGTATATTGACTATGGCATTAGGAAAACTGAACCACCGGGTATTAATGAAACTAGCACTCTGTGATGTTCATAAAGACTATATATCTGCTAGTATTCGTAGTTCTGTTGATCAACATGAAAAGGTCAAGGATCTTTTGAAGGCCATTAATGATCAATTTGGTTTGAATTTTGAAAATAGTTGATGACTAGTTTGTTGAGTGTATGTTGAACTGATTGATTATTGAGAATGATTTTGGTTATTATTAGTGTTTTGTTACTAATCATTGTCATCTGGTGCTTGTTAACCTTGTATAATAAATTCACCCTTGCAATTTTGTACTGTGTGATTGGTATCTGTGATGACCACAAATCTTCGTTCATGGGAGCAGATGAGCAACAATAGGTGATGTTGGAGGGAAATCCTTTTGTTAGAGCCGACAAGCCGACATGATAATGTTGGAAATTATTTTCGGAAAAAGTTGTGTTTTGTTATCAACTCTTTCTTAGTTGGTTCCTTATTTCTCTTTGATCGAGCATGTAATCTCAAGCTTAAACATATGTAAAAACTGAATTATGCTCTGCCATGTGAATGATATATAATTATTTAATATATATATATATATATATATATGCATGTATATATATATATATATTTACATATTTGATCATTTTTTATGAGTGTATTATTACGATAAATTTACCCTCATTTTCATAGTCTAATTAATAGCGTTTTCATTTAAAATTTGAAAATTATACGTTTAAAGTAGTGATATCATAGCGATGAGGTGGATCATTACACAATTCCTTCCACCTAGGATAGGAAAGGATGAACCTTGTTTTGCTTTAATTGTATACTGTAACATCCTCAAATTTTATTTTGAATTCATATTTAAAATTTAATTGTGGAAGTGTGATGATAACTAGATAAATGACCATATCACTTTTCCCTTAAATTCGAAATAACAGAAATGCCCTTGAGGTTAAAATTACGAAAATGCCCATAGATATTTTAGTCAGATATTTTAAGGAGGAAATTACACAAATGCCCTTGAATATTTTAGAAATGACAAGAATGCCCCTAAATATTTTGGCTAAATATTTTGTGGAAATTATACAAATACCCTTGAACATTTTGGATAATTACCATCACGTCCCAAGGATAGTAAATTACCATAATGCCCTTTAGACCAAAAATGACCAGATACCCTTTGAGAGTTTGTGGAAACTTGATGGAAGTACAGAGCACTCTTAGATAACATATTATTAAGAGATTTTGTGACAAGAAACCTTAGCATAGAATTTCTATGAATTATAAGGTGACAACTTTGAAATTATATTCAAAAGGATTCGGGCATCAGAAAAATATGGAAAAATAAGAAATAGAATCTGTAGAATTTTCTCTCAATTTTAGGATGTTTAGATTTATCTAATAAAATAGTTTAGTAATTTTAATGGTCAGAAGAAAAATAGACCAATTGGAATTAAGATAAGAACAATCTTGTGCTTGAGGTCTGTATAGTACTCTGTAGAGATTGGTTATGAGTTATTTGTAATGAAACTAAAGATAATTTTTGGAGATCTCTAGAGTTCTATTATTTCATATTATCTTTAGGTGAAAGAATTCAAATTAAATTTA
>PYAF01002476.1:76558-86604 GCA_007407185.1 Glycine tomentella
AAATTACCATGTGAAAAACCATAAGTGGAATTAGATTTTACTTTAGCATCAAAAATGACATATAATGGCATAAAAGGAAGGAAAACTTGTCATCCTACTCCTTAAGCTTGAATTTCACATGTGGAATGATGTAGAAAAGGGGAGAAGATTCATGAATAAGCCACTTGTAAAGGCAAGCTTCATGAAGAAGACAAGTGGTGGACACTTGGAATATGTATACAAGATGAGAAGAAAAATCTTCTCTTATCTCCTTTGCTAGAACACGTGGACAACATTATTTCAATAATCCCAATGGTCAAAAGTTACATATGTGGGATAGTAGTGTACCTTTAAAATTTTAAAGAGATCCAACGGTTAACGAATCCAGAATTAGAATTTTACTAAAATAGGTTTGGTATAAACTCAAGAATGAAAGAAAAAGCATAAAAATCTTCCTTGGCAAGCTACTCCACTAAAATGAAAGAGAAATGGAGAAACTTCAAGAGCTTGGACACTTGGATGGTGGAGAATTAAGAGCCTTTATGATTTGGACAAGTGTAGGGACACTTGTAAAGGGGTGGACAAGTGGAAAGGTAAGTCATTATGGTGTAGGAGATATTTTTCCATAAAGTGAATCCTAAACCACTATATAAAGGGGGAAGGAGGACCTAAGTACAAGACATTCTCCAAGCTTTCCTCTCTACACTTTCACGTGAACATCCTCTCTTCATACTACCTTCATTTCATCTTTCTCCTTTAGAGTTAGAATCAAGTAAGAAAAGAAAACTCCACCATCTTGACAAAATTTTGTGAGAAACCTAGCAACCTTAGGAAGAGTTTTGACAAGCTTAGAAGAAGGATATCAAGGCTTTATCTCTAAGAGGATTTCCCAAGGAAGGAAGGAAGGAAGCCATTTATCCATTCTATTTTCATGATCCAAACTCACTTGAGGTAGGTTAAGCTTAAATCTCTAGTTAATCATTGGTTTGGATTAATTTACATGCTTTAGTAGACTAAATTATGGTTATTATTTAGGCTTGAATTTCGTGCCATTTGAATGATATTCTTTGATGAGAATATGTTGATTTAAGCCATAAGATAGGTGATGATTTATACCCATCAATATTAGTAATGTATGGAAGCCCATTTGATGATCTTTTGAAGATGGTTTTGATAATATTTTGGGCTGTCTGTTGATATTTTTATGGAAAGATTTTGATTTAAATTTTAGAAGTAGAGGATGAATGGTACGTAGTTGAATGGTTTAAATACTTGATGATTTGATTTAAGGATTAATTAGTGAGGTAGTAGGTGAAAGGAGAATAAAAGATACACACTAGACTTTAATCTTTTATTATGAAAATTTCAAGGGATTAGAAATTATTTGAAAGACATATTATGGATTATTAGTTAGATTACTAACATAATTTTCTGTGAGGATATTCTTTGGTCATGCCTAAGTTGGTAATGATTTTGCTTGAATAAGATATAGCAGTTTAACCATACTTATAAGCTTATTGGATAAGGTATGGTGGTGTAACCATACTTATGATACATATGAAGATATGATGAAAATATTTTCCATAAGGTAATATGTGTTTTGCTTATGGATTTGATTTTTATGGATGTTGATGTGAATAAGATAGGTGGATTCATGTTTCCATGTTCCAAGTCCAGTACGAGGCTTTTGGGAAACAGAATCTGATGCTACATACAGTACAATATGTAGTACCCAGGTGCAAGGATATATGGCAAAATTCATGCATATTTGCGTAAGACTATAGCAGCATCCACACTCAGTGTGTCCACATACAGTACGATATGTGGAGGCCATTTGCCCTGAGATAGTTCATCTCATGCATTCATATAGTTGCATATTTCTTATGGATGTGTTTGATTATTTGAATGATTTTAGTAACCTACTAATAAGTTCGGGATTTAGCTTTGCCTACTGAGAAATTTATTTCTCACAAGATTTGTTTCATGTTTTTCTTAGATGACATCCCTGGTCAGGTTCCTTGAAGCTCTGGAGTAGTGTTGATATATTGAAGGAGCTATGTACTAAGCTGGATTTTGTAAAGAGTTTTGTACTTGTATAAACTTTTGTAACAGAGACATTGACTAATGAATTAGTCTTTACATATTTTGTAAATTTTAATGACTTAGAATTTTTATTAATACACGTTTCTTGAAATTTTTTTTATTATAAGTAAAAATATTAGTAATAAAATCAACTTAGAAATTAGGTTGTTACATATACAATTCAATACTTCATCTTGAGTTCTTTATTTGTTTTGTGCTTAATGCTTTTATTTGATTGGTCATCTTATAGATGAATTCAAGAATTGACTTGGGCTTTGGAAAGCCTTATTGAAACCCAAAAATGAATCAAATACTTAATCGGGATTATCTCTAGGGATAGAATAATTTTGGTTAAGCCTCACTAATTCTCGACTAGTAATGTTGATTGCTTATGCCGGTATGTACAAGGGATTTGTATCAGGCATGTAGTTTAGAATTTGGGACCATGCGAAAGCAAAATAGAATACATTAGCGAATTGAGGATGAGAAAGAGAGATGAGTAGAGAATTGTGAAATTACAGTGGATCGAGTAAATTCCAAGTCCAAACCTAGACATTCATTCATCAATAACGACATCACCATCCAAGTCTAGTATTTCTATCTTTACTTAATTATTTTACTTTCATTTAATTTTTATTACAATTTATTTTATGTTACTTATTTCGTGACAATCATAAAACAAAAATACAAAAACCTAATTTTTAGTTAAATAATTACATGAAATTCCTCTGTTATTCCTTTGGGAGATGATAGTTTAGTTACTACATCATGATTGGGTTACACTTGGCCTATAAGTTGAATCTAACATGAAGTAAACCCTAACAGATTACCTAGAACAAAGAGTGGAAATGATTATGTTTTTGTGGTTGTTGACAGGTTTTAAAAAATGACGCATTGTATACCTTGCAAAAAGGTTGATGATGCTTGCCATGTAGTTGACTTATTTTTCAAAGAAGCGGTGAGACTCCATGGACTACCCAAATTGATGTGCAAACTGAGGTATTGAATAGGACTTTAGGCACTTTGCTTAGGACCGTTCTAAAGAAAATTCTTTAGTCATGGGAAGAATGGTTGTCTCATGTAGAATTTGCATATAATAAGACTGTCCATAGCACAACTAATTGTTCACTATTTGAAATTATGTATGGATTTAATCCTTTGAGACCACTTGATTTGTTGCCTATGCCTAACATTTCTGTTTTTAAGGATAAGGATGCATAGGCTAAAGCTAATGTGAGAACACTACATGAGCTTGTGAAAGCTTAAATTGAAAAGAAAATTGATAGTTATGCTAAGCAAGCTAACAAGGGAAGAATGAAAGTTGTTTTTGAACCTAGTGATTGGGTTTGGGTACACATGAGGAAAGAGAGGTTCCCTAAACAAAAGAAGTCCAAGCTAAAACCTAGAAGAGGTGGGTCTTTCCAAGTCTTGAAGAAGATCAATGACAACGCTTACAAAATTGATTTACTAGGTAAATATGTTGTAAGTACTATTTTCAATGTGGCTGACCTAACTCCTTTTAATGTAGGAGATGACTTCAAAGATTTGAGGACAAATTCTTCCCAAGAAGGAGGGAATGATGAGGACATTGAAGCTCAAGGACCGACTCAAGGACTAGGAGGACCTATAACTAGAGTCAGAGCCAAAAAGGCAGAGGAGACCCTACAACAAGTGTTACAACATTTCTTGAAGCTACACCTGCAATGAAAGACAATGAACCAAAATTATTTCAGTGCATGGTTATTATTGAAGACCCATAAGCTCGAGGGTGTTGTTGCTAACATTCCTCATTTTAGAATTAAATAAAGTTGTATTTATTTTATTTTATTTTCATTTTTTCTTTTATTTATTTTAGTGGCTAATAGCCTTGGTGTCTTTTCATGTGCACCACTAGGAACTAACGTGTATTTAGGATAATTAAAGGATGGATGGCTTCATAATTACATTTGATGGTGCATTCAGAACAATTGAAGACTGGTTGCCTATATGTACACAAAAATTACAATGGAATTATCATATTTGAATTTTCAGAAAAATATTTGTGTTTTGTGAAAGTATTCTCTAGGTTCCTGGCTGAACTCGTTTGGACTTATCAGGGTCGATCCATCACCCTTGTGGCGTCTTTTCTTTGACTTATCTTCTATTGTTGGATGTGGCGCCTTCCACCTGTCATCAAACGATCCGTAACCAGAATTGTATCATCTCCTCATAGAGAAATTCATTAGTAGCACCAAATAAATGTCATCATCATACTTGAACTAAAATAAATTGTGTTATAGTTTTTGCTAAACAGAGTTGTATCTAGTTTTCCTCTTTTGAAGCCATTTTCTAGTGGAAAAGAACTCAGCTTTTCATACTAAGTACGAGGAGCTTGCTTGAGTCCATATAATGTTTTGTTAAGTTTGAAAACATGATGAGGGAAATTGTCACTCTCAAATCTAGGGGGTTGTTTCACATAAAATTTCTCTTGGATGAGTCTATTCAAGAATGTACTTTTTACATCCATTTGATTCAACTTCATAATAATAATAATAATGATAATAATAATAATAATAATAATAATAATAATAATAATAATAATAATAAATTGTTGCTAGCCCCTTTGCTTGGTTTGGAATGATTAAGCTCATCACAAGACATGATAGATTGATAATTGTGCTAATTTTATATGGACTTGTGTATGTTGTGAACGTGAACGAATTCAATTGATTGATGAATTTGGATGAGATTGATTGTGTGACATACATTGATGAGACTCATGGATATGCTTATATCTTGTGAGTTGTAAGGTGTGAGGCTACATAGTTAGTGAATGTGTGTCATCATTGTTTTTTTTGCCATTGATTTCATTTGATTCCTATATCATTAGGATTTCACATAAAGCATGAAAGTGATCAAGGCATTCTTTTTTCTTTTTTCATTTTAGCCTCTTAGCCAAAAAGCCAACCAAAAATATTTTTAATTTTGTCCCTTGATTGAACCCTTTTTAGCCCAAAAATACAGAAATATTATCTTTTGAACACTTTGGACAAAAGCCCAATGAGAAAAACAATTCTTTCCTTCATCCTAGTGATATGCACTACTACAACAGTAGCAACAATAGTAGCATACGAAGACGGACAATCGAAGACGGTTGTAAGAAAACCGTCTTAGAAGCCTGTGCGGCGGCATTTTCATAATTAATTGGTTGTTTTCAAACACGGTTACAAAGAAACCGTCTTTGTTAAGTTAAGATGACGTCGGGCCTAGTAAAAACCGTCTTTGTTGTATGTTATTCAAAGATGGTTTATTGATAACCGTCTTTGAATTAAACGTCCCTTTTTTAAAACCCTAAAAATTACCTTGGTTCCTTTCTCTCTAACCTCACTCGTGTGAGCGTCTATCCCAAAGAGAGTGAGTGAGTAGGGTTTCAAATTATAGTAGGAAGAAATCGGAATCGGAAAAAATGGGAGGTGGCGGTGGCGATCACAACCATGGACACGGACACGGTGATTTCAGGAACAAGGTTTGGAGTATGAGCGGTGGCCCTTATTGTCGCCCAAAGCACTAGAAGCGCAACACTGCCATTGCCATGTTCGGCGTCGCCCTCATCTACATCCCCATCGCTATGAAATCCGCTGAACTCGAGGTACCTCTCTGTTGAATTTAGGGGGAGCTGCTTGAAGCATAAGCAAGATTGATTCAAGCCTACAATTTTGAGCTTTCAAACATGCAAAGGACAACTTAGAGATTACTTAGGATAAAATGTAAGAGAAAAGCAATTCTGATGATCCTAAAGCATTGCATTCATTCTAACTCATAAATAAATTAAAATGGTTTAATAAAAATCACAAGGCTTTCGTAAAATGGTTAAGTTTTAAACTTGTTTCAAAGGTTTTTGGAAAAATGGTTTTCTTGCTATTTTAATCAATTACAACATTGTAATAATCGATTATTTTGTTCTTTACTTATCTTGGAAAAGATTTCATGAACATAATCGATTACATATCGATTTAATCGATTATTATACCTTTGGTTTCTAGAAAGCTGCCTTGTTGAACATTTTAATCGATTACCTAATGATTAGTAATTGATTACATGCTTGCATATGTATTTAAAGAGTGCTGGGATAATCGATTACCAATATACTATAATTGATTACATAGGCTTATCTGAAAATAGCCTCTCCCTGCTTTAATCGATTACCATAGATGGTAATTGATTACATGTTGTGTTTAGACTCTAAGTTTTGTACTAGATAATCGATTACCTCGATTAGTAATCGATTACACAGTGTAAATTAGAAAGGCTATGGCTCCTACTTTAATCGATTACCAACTCTAGTAATCGATTACTCTGTTTCTATGACTGGTATGCGTTCTTGGTTTAATCGATTACCAAGGTTAGTAATCGATTACATAGTGTATTTTGAAAATAATGGATCTTCTGTCTTAATCGATTACATGATTGAATAATCGATTATTTGTCCCGTTGTAAAAATTCCAGAAAAGCTTATGAACATTTTAATTGATTACATTCTTGGATTAATCAATTACATAAGAAAAATAATCGATTATTAGGCATGTATTAATCGATTAAAGCTGTTACGTTTTTCTGTTATAAATAGGAAATCACTTGCTTGATTTTGTAACGTTGTATACTGATACCCATTGAGCCAAAATAGTTCTAAAAGCCTTTCTCAGTGTTTTCAAAGGATTTTTACATGCTTGCTCTAGTTCTACATTGATCATGAGATTGTGAGTCAATCTTGAGCAAGATTTCATTCAAGGTTAAGGGAAGCTGATTCAATTTGTTAATTTAACCTGTGTTAATCCATCATTTGCATTGTTAATCATTGGATCATCAGGTTGTTTCTCTCCTTAATCTTTCTGTAATTTTCATTTTGATTTTGGATGTAATTTTTAGTATATTGTAATTGGGATTCTTGCTTTTAAACTAGAGATATGGTTTCTCTAGGGGTTGTACTGAGTAGTGTTCTTAGTGGATTTGTCTCTAAGAATCTAATAGTGTTTTAGATTTCTGTACTTTATCTAGAGTTGATAAAGAGAGATTTTGTAATTACTTGTAAGAACAGAAAATTGCAATAGTGGAACTCCATTCTAGTGTTGAGTGGAAGATAATTGGATGTAGCTTCATAGTGTTTGAAGTGGACCAGTATAAATCTTTTGTGTTTTGATTCTTATCTCTATCTTGATCATATTCTGTCAATCTTGATTGTTTGGTTTTGTTTATCAATTAACATTTTGAGCTATTAGACACCTTGAGCTGAGCATTTGATTGAATAAGGTTTCTTGGTTTCAAAAGTGAAAAAGATCCTAAGGGAAACTCTGATTTTGTTTAAGAAATTTTTAATTTACCAAGCCTAACCAATTCACCACCCTCTTGGTTAAGTGTGAAGTGTTCCTATATTCTACAATTGGCATCAAGAGCTGGTTCTTGAAAGTTACTCAAGATCACAATTTTTTTTTTCAAAAATGAATACTTCACAAATAACCTTTAAGGAAGGCACTTCTTTAAACAGACCTCCTTTGTTTGAAGGGGAGAATTTCAGTTTTTGGAAAAATAGGATGAAGATCTTTATTCAATCTAATGACCCAGGTGCTTGGAATGCAATAAAAAAAGGTCCTAGGGCACCCATCAAAATGGTTGATAATAAAATGATTCCCAAAGAGTGGGATGAGATGAATGATGAAGAAAAGAGGATTGCTCAATATGATTTTAAGGCCAAGAATATGATAACTTCTGCTATTTCTTTTGATGAATTCTTTAGAACAATTAGATGTACCAGTGCCAATGAGATGTGGGAGATACTAGAGATCACTTATGAAGGAACTGAGGATGTGAGGAGATCAAGAAAGCACTCTTTGATACATGAATATGAGATGTTCAAGATGAATCAAAATGAAAGCATTTCTCAATTCCAAACAAGATTCACACACATAGTGAACCATCTTTTGGGACTTGGAAAGACTTTTGGTGTTGAGGAATTAAACATCAAAATCATGAAGTGTCTCACTAGAGCATGGCAACCAAAAGTGACAGCTATCAAAGAATCCAAAGATCTTTCACAAATGACCATGGCTGCTCTCTTTGGTAAGTTACTTGAGTATGAATTAGAATTATCTCAACTAACCTTTGGTGAAGATGCAGATAGAAAAGGCAAAGGAATTGCATTAAAGGCTACTGCACCCAAGGTGGAAAAAGAAGAAAACTCAAGTGATGAGGAAGATGAAGAAAACATGAACTTACTTGTGAAAAAGTTCAGCAAGTTTCTAAAGAAGAATAAGGGCAAAAAATTCTCAAGAAATAACAAGAGCAATAACAACAACAACAATAACAACATCAAGAAAGTTGACAATAACTTCACATGCTTTGAATGTGGCAAAACCTGACCACATAAAGTCAGAATGTTCAATCTACTTGAAGAAACAACAAAGTGACAACAAAGGCAAGAAAGAAGCAAATCCAAGAAAAGCCTATATTGCTTGGGAGGACAATGAGTCTACAACTTCCGAATCCTCCATTGAATTAGAGGAACCCAACATGTGCCTTACTTCAATTGTCAATGAAGGGAGTGATGATCTCTTAGAAAAAGAAGATGAGGTAACCTCTGAACTTGATCAAGCTATTTTTACTTTTCAAGAGATGCATAAAGAGGCTAAAAAGCTTGCTAAATCCAATAATAAGATTAAGAAAAATATTGAAAATCATCTTGCAAAAATAATGGAATTACAAACTAAAGTTTGTAACTTGAAGGAAGAAAATGAAAAGCTTACTTCAAGCTATAAATTAAGTGGTTGTATTTGTGCCTCTTCCTCTACAACTATTAAAAAAATATGAAATGCTGTAAAAAGTTTTTGATGAGTATAGATTTAATCAAGAAGAGAAAGATATGCAGATTGTTTCAAAGAACAATGAGTTGATTGATATCTTGGAAAAACTCAACAAAAGGAAAATGTGATTTAAATGATATGTTGAGTGCTAAAAAATAGTTTGGTGACACTTCTGGATTGGGGTACAAAAAGAGTTTTAAAAATGTTCAAAAGACAACATTTGTGCTTCCAAAACAGAAGAAGAAAAAGAAACCAAGATTCAATCAAAATAGGTTCTTTAGAAATTCATATAAAGCTGTTATTTGTCATTATTGTATGGAGAGAGGACACACATCTTACCAATGTTTTGCAAGAAGATCTATGTACCAAATGGTGAGTGTATTTGGGTAGAAAAGAAAAGGCAAGCAACTAACCCCTTTGGACCCAACCTCAATTGGGTACCTCTTCCTATGAAGTGTTTTGTTCTTTTTGTAGGTATGACTTAGAGCAAGCTCTTTCGTATGGTACCTTGATAGTGGCTGCTCAAGACATATGACGGGTAACAAGTCCTTGCTCACAAATCTTACACTTAAAGATGGGGGCTATGTTACTTATGGAGACAACAACAAAGGAAAGATAATAGGTGAAGGAAATATTGGTGACAGCTTGAACACAAAAATCAACAATGTATTCTATGTTGAAGGCTTGAAGCATAATCTACTAAGCATAAGCCAACTATGTGACAAAGGTTTTAAAATCTCTTTTAATCAAGATTGCTGCATGATATGTGATGGTAAAAGTGGAGAAGTAATCCACATTGGCAAAAGAAAAGGTAACATTTATATGCTTTCATAAACCATGTATTCTTCCACAAGACTACATGTTTAATGAGTAAGTTAGATGAAACTTGGTTGTGGCATAGGGGAGCTAGTCACATTAACATGCACCATATGAATAACCTTATTAAAAAGGACTTAGTAATTGGCTTACCAAAACTCAAATTTGAAAAGGACAAACTTTGTGATGCATGTCAAAAGGGGAAACAAACCAAAATCTCTTTTCAAAGTAAAAATATTGTTTCCACCTCTAGACCACTTGAATTACTGCACATTGATTTGTTTGGTCCTTCTAGAACCATGAGTTTAGGTGGTAATTACTATGGACTTGTTATTG
>PYAF01002476.1:86704-104119 GCA_007407185.1 Glycine tomentella
GTCAGCTTTTAGAAAGTTGGCCAAACTAGTTCAAAATGAGAAAGGTTATAAAATTATCTCAATTAGAAGTGACCATGGTGGAGAATTCCAAAATGAACATTTTGAAAAATTCTGTGAAGAAAATGGAATTAACCACAACTTTTTAGCTCCAAGAACACCCCAACAAAATGGTGTTGTGGAGAGGAAAAACAGATCACTTGAAGAAGGTGCAAGAACACTTCTAAATGAGACAAATTTACCAAAGTATTTTTGGGCTGATGCAGTAAGCATTATTTGTTACACCTTAAATAGATTACTCATAAGACCCATTTTGAAGAAAACACCTTATGAGTTATACAAAGGAAGGAAGCCCAATATTTCTCATTTAAGAACTTTTGGCTGCAAGTGTTTTGTTTTAAATAATGGGAAAGAATCACTAGGAAAGTTTGATGCAAAGGCTGATGAAGCTATATTTCTTGGATATTCATTGCAAAGTAAAGCATATAGAGTTTTCAATAAAAGAACCATGTGCATGGAAGAATCTATTCATGTAATTTGTGATGAAACTAACCCCTCAAAATAAGAAAAAGATTGTGATGTAGATGCAGGTCAATTGGAAGAAAATGTCCAGCTAGAGAAATTATCTATCAATGATAAAAGTGAACCTAGTGCTGAAGCAATTCCATCAACTTCCAATCAAGAGCCAAAAGAGTGGAGAACTACAAAAGACCTCTCACTAGACAATATTATTGGAGAAGTTTCAAAGGGAGTCTCTACTAGATATTCTCTTAGAAATTTATGTTGTGATATGGCTTTTGTATCTCAAATTGAACCTAAAGATACTAACTATGCCTTACAAGATGAACATTGGATGCATGTCATGCATGACGAACTAAATCAATTCAAAAGAAATGAAGTTTGGGAACTTGTTCCTAAACCATCATCAATTAAGCCTATTGGTACAAAGTGGGTTTTTAGGAACAAACTTGATGAAAGTGGAATCATAGTAAGAAACAAGGCTAGATTGGTTGCTAAAGGTTACAACCAAGAGGAAGGCATTGACTATGAGGAAACTTTTGCTCCAGTTGCAATATTGGAAGCAATTGGGCTATTACTTGCATATGCATGCTTAATGGATTTCAAACTTTATCAAATGGATGTCAAAAGTGCTTTTTTAAATGGTTACATAGAGGAGGACATCTATGTTGAACAACCTCCATGTTTTTCTGATTTTAAACATCCTAATCATGTTTATAAACTTATAAAGGCCCTCTATGGTCTGAAACAAGCTCCAAGATCATGGTATGAAAGATTGAGTAAGTTCCTACTTGATCAATCATTTGTAAGGGTCAATGTTGATAAAACCTTGTTCATCAAGAGGCTAAGGATGATATCCTATTGGTTCAAATATATGTTGATGACATTATTTTTGGTTCAACTAATCAAATGCTTTGTAAAGACTTTTCTGCAGCTATGCAAAATGAGTTTGAGATGTCTATGATGGGAGAATTAACCTTCTTTCTAGGACTTCAAGTTAAACAAATGAAGAATGAAATTTCCTCAATCAATCAAAGTATTGCCTTGAAATCATCAAGAAGTTTGAAATGGATAAAAGAAAAGATGCTGCAACTCCAATGGCAACCTCACCATACCTTGATACAGATGAAAAAGGGAAGAAGGTGGATGAATCAAAATTTAGAGGAATGATTGGTTCTTTACTATACTTGACAGCTAGTAGACCAGATATTATGTTAAGTGTTTGCTTATGTGCAAGATATCAACCAACTCCAAAAGAATGTCACCTTACAGCAGTCAAAAGGATCATCAAATACCTAAAAGCAACACCCAAAGTTGGGCTATGGTATCCTAAGGGTGCACCAATAAATATTATTGGATATTCTGATTCTGATTTTGCAGGATGTAAACTTGATAGGAAAAGCACAAGTGGAACTTGTCATCTTCTTGGAAGCTCACTCATATCATGGCATTACAAGAAACAAGCTTGTGTGGCTTTGTCAAATGTTGAAGCTGAATATATCTCAGTTGGGAGTTGCTGTGCACAAAGCCTATGGCTTAAACAACAATTACAAGATTTTGGAGTTGATCTTAAGGAGATACCACTACTTTGTGACAACACAAGTGCAATAAGTATTTCAAAGAATCCTGTTATGAACTCAAGGACCAAACACATTGAAATTAGGCATCACTTCATAAGAGACCATGTGCAGAAAGGTAACATTAAGATTGAGTTCATTGATACAAACAATCAATTGGCTGACATATTCACAAAACCCTTGGCTAGGGACAACTTTTATGCTTTAAGAAACATGCTAGGTATACTTGATGAATCTAACTTAAACTGGCTTGTTTGATCATGCCTTTTCATACTTGAATTCAATCCATTGCTAAAACATCACAAAAAGCTGTCACAGACTTGAAGAAGTTCTGCTATATAACATTTTCTCTGTAATAGTTGATTACTTGTCCGGATAATCAATTATTTTCATTAAAAGTCATATTATCTATGATTTTTGAACTACTGTAATCGATTACAGCTAAGTGGTAATCGATTATTTCCTTTTTTTCTAACAAATTGTTCTTCCTGGAATAATCGATTATGAATCAGGATAATCGATTACAATGAACAACAAGCTATTTTCAATTTCAAAGTTCTCCTGGAATAATCGATTACAGGAAGATGGTAATCGATTACCTTTCAGTTTCCTTTTATTTCAGTATTTAAAACTTCCTAGAATAATCGATTACACGTCGAGATAATCGATTACATGAGATCTGACACTTGTTTGGATTCTATTTTGACTGATATAATCGATTACGAAGACATATAATCGATTACACATCATCCTCAACCTCTGAATACTTCCAAAATAATCGATTACGTTGCAAAATAATCGATTATTGTATGTTAAATTTTGTTTTCCAAATGTATGAAATAATCGATTACAGTCTAATTTTAATCGATTATTTAAGCTGTTATTTAAATTCTGACATTTTTGTCTGGGTTTGGTAACTGCCCAATCCAATCAATTTCGTATTTAATCATCATTGATTTGTGTTAACTAACTCTAACAGCTATATTTTTGAATAATTTGAGCGTTGGTGATTGACTTTTATTTATAAATACATGCTTTGCATCAACACTTGTCTTTGCACCAATATCTTTATCTTCTCTTGCTCTCTCTCTGTCTTAGTCTTCTGTGTCTGTAACTTTCATTTGTGTCCTTGCTCTTTACTCAAAATGCCTACACCAAAACGTATTAGGACTGGTAAGAGAAAGGTAGGGGAGTCTTCATCTAACCCACAGCCTCAACCACCCCCAAATAGGTTGGACATTTGGTTCAATAAAGAATCTGACAAAATGAACTAGTTACAGTTTCATGCAAACAAACCCATTAGTTCACCCAAGTATCTTAGCCTTGATTGGTTCATAAGGGAAGGATTTATATTTCCTGCCTACCTAGAAGCCCGAGGCCTTAGGGCATTTGTTGAGATGAAGGGAACTTACTACCCTGACTTGGTAAAGGTTTTCTATACATGTGCCAAAGGGTCTATGAATGGGAACCTCAAGTCTATTGTCAAGGGAGTTGAAATGGAAATAACTCCTGAAATGTGGGAAACAATTGCTGGAGTAGTGTGTGAGGAGGAGAGAAATTTGAAGAGAACCCTGAAGGTTATAACAAGATGGATACCTATAGAGGTATGCTAACTGAACCCCATATGCAACTAAGAAATAGGTTGGGAATTGGCCCAATGACTCCTGAGGATAGGCTCCTCTATTATATCATCACCTACGTCCTCACTCCAAGGGCAACAAACCATGCCCAAGCAACTGATGAAGACCTACAACTTGTGTATGGTCTGAAGCATTCCATACCCATGAATTGGGTAATTATTTTTCAAGAGGTTATGTTAAAATCCAAAAGGCTTGTCAACTATCCATTTCCTTATCCTGTTCTAGTTTCAAGGTTCATTGATCATTTCAATATTGATGTGACCAATGAGGTGATAGACAACACCAACACCTTAAACATCCTTATCCAAGAGAAACATCTGTCTATGCTTGGATTAATAAAAGCACCAGATGGATGGGTGATGGCAGGGCAACAACAACAAGTGCCTCCACAAATACCACAACCTGATCCTACTGATGCTGGTGATCAAGAGGACACCTCTGATGACTCAAGGGAACCTGACCAATGTAATACCCCAAATTTTGGAACTACAGTCAATTGATGGCCTGTATTCAAATTACTAGGGTAAAATGTTAATTAGAGACAGTACAAAAAGATTTAGGGGAAATGACGAAAATACCCCTGGACAATTTCAGAAATGACGATTATGTTCCTAGGATGGAAAATGACAATTATACCCCTAGACATTTTTGAAAATGACCAATATATCCTAGATATTTATAGGAAAAATTACATAAATATCCTTGAACAAATTGGATAATTACCATTACGTCCCGAGAGTGGTGAAATTACCAAAATGCCCTTTAGGTCAAAACTGACCAGATAACTATAAACTTTGTCGAAACCTGGCAAATGGATGAAATACCTTTAAATAATAAATTATCAACATAGTGGATGACAAGAAATCATAAATTAGAGTTTCTAAGAATTTCGGTGGATATTTTGGAAAAGAGTTCGATCTAGGCTAACTCAAGCATCCGAAAAACCTAGGAAAAAGGAGAGATATAATCTATAGAATTTTCTCTTAATTATAGGAGAAATAGAACTTCCTAATAAATTAGTTTATTAATTTTAATAATTCAAGGCAATATGGACCAATAAGAAGTGAGATTAAGCTATCTAACTAATAAAAGGCAAGAAAGCAAATGAGACTTGCACCCCAAGCCTAGAATCCAACGTGCAAGTTGAAAAGAAATGAGAATGATGTAAAATTATCAAGTTAAGAGACACTTGGTTAATAGGAAAGTTAGGATACATGCCGTTGGTCCAATTGTAAAGTAAGGTAATAAGGAATTAAGAAGATTTTTTGAAGAAAACTTCCTCTTGACTTCTTTGGACACATAGACAGTTCTAGGTATTATTTCAAAAATCCCAATGGTCAGAAGTTAGATATGTGGGATAGGAGTATACCTTTAAAATTTTAAGGAGATCCAACGGTTAACGAATCCAGAACCATTATTTTACTAAACGGGTTTTGGGGAAAATTCAAGAATGAAGGAAAAGCACAAAATATCTCTAATACCTAGCTATACCACGAAATTGATGAAGATTGCTCTCCAAGCTGAGAAAATCCACGTGCACTATCAAGAGGATTAGGGAAGGCTTGAGAAAATTCAAGAAAAGGGACACATTGATGGTTAAAAGGCTTGGAACTTTGCCATTGGTCCATTTGGAAAAGTAGTCAACATAGCTTAAGATATTTCACTAACTAGCACACAAACAAAGATGAGTCCTCTAAGCTTGTAAACTACCGTGCATTTTAGGAACAAAGGAGAAGGCTATAGAATTTTCAAGAATGGCCACATGTAGGAAAAAGAATGGCTAGCCAATAAAAATTAAGCATATGGAAAGCTAGGTTAAGATATTTGTAACAAAGATTAAGACCAATAAGCTTATAAAAAGAAGTGGGACCGAAACCATGGGCTGGTTGGAGGAAGGTATACGTGCAAAAACCATACTTCATATTACTTTCATTCCATCATTTTCCAAACTCACCTTATTCCTTTCAAAAGACCTAAAGAAAAGCCAAGGTCCATTATCCTAAAATTCCACGTGAAGAAGCAAGGAAGAAGGTTGTCCAAAGTTCTAAAATCAAGCAAGGTATGGGAAGTTTATAATAAATATGGTTTAAGTATGCTAGGATTATTCAAATTACTTTAGAATTAAGCTTTGTTTATTAGGTATATGATTAATTGCCTCAAAGAACTAAGGTTGGTTTAATGGATTGATTAATTGAAGAAATAATTTGAATTTAGTTTAATAAAAGATTGGTAGTATGAATGATTAAAATGTAGCTTAATAGGTAATTGTTTAATTGACTTGAATATCTAAGGAAGTAATGGATTTGAATGATAATTAAAGGAATATTTTCACTAAAGTTTATGTGTTGTTTATTATGCTATAAATTCTTGAGTTTACTTATTAAATGTTATATAAAAAGTGTGATGGAATTATGTTTATTATGTTGAAACTATTTAAGTTGTGATTAATTGTGACTTGTGATTAATTGTGACTTGTTCTGAAAAATCTATGAAGTGGACTGTGGCTGTATAATTGGAATTTTGTGTAAAGAAGTTTATATATTGTTCTACATACATTAAACTCTGTAATAGATTCATGTTGACAAATTTGAGCATAAGAGATCAAGAGAAGGGTAATATTGAAGAGAAAAATAAGAGGAAAAGAGAATCATTTATGCATGTTCATATGCATATGCCTAGCGGGGGCTAAAGTCCGTGTTATTTTATATTTTACCTGGCGGGGGCATAAGACCGTGTTATTTTATATTTTGCCTGGCGGGGGCTTAAGTTTGTGGTGTTATTTTGTATTTTGCCTGGCGGGGGCTAAAGTCCGTGTTATTTTCTATTTTGCCTGGCGAGGGCTTAAGTCTGTGGTGTTATTTTATATTTTGCCTGGGGGGGGGCTAAAGACCGTGTTATTTTCTATTTTGCCTGGCGGGGGCTAAAGTCCGTGTTATTTTTATATTTTGCCTGGCGGAGGCTAGACCGTGTTGATTAAGAGGCTAAGTATGCATCATATTTTGACAATGTTAGGATGACTTTCTATATATATATATATATTGGAATTACTTTCTGCATATATATATATATATATTGTGATGACTTTCTGTATATATTTTGTGACTTAAATTATGTTTATCATAAACTTACCCTATTTTTGTGTCTGTGGTTGACACCTGTGATGACCCCAATTTATTTGGGCGAGCAAAGGAATAGTGAAGCATAAGCTGTAGATGATATTGAAGAAGGTGTGATGAAGAAGCTTTGATGGACTGTATGCTGTGATTTGTGATTTTTCTGTTGGCGTGTAATTGTATTAGACCGTCCGTATGTTATTTTGGACAATATATTTGGGACTGTATTATGGACTGTATTATTATTATTTTGTATTTTGAAACGAACGTTTGATGATAGAGAGCTTATTCACGATATTGATGGTTAAAACTTGAAGCAAGAAGAAAAGAATTTCTGTGAAATTTATAACTAATATATTTTTAAAGTAAGTTGGAACGAAATTTTTCTAAAAACCAACAAAATACAAGCTAGTAAAACGAGGCGTTACAACCAACCTATCTATACTCAATTTGAGTCCCTCATGCTGGAAAAGATGAATGGGCTACTCAGCATGCATCATGAATTCAGGGCTAAGACTCAAAGCTCTTTTAGGGATATCAATGCTAGGCTAGATGTTATAGAAGCCACTCTTAAAGTGGATGAATCTGAAGATTTTTAGTCTTTGTTTTATTTAGTTTATGAACTCCATTTTTTTTTGTAATTTTAATGCTTTTTAGTTTTATTTTGTAATCGTCTCCCTAATGTTAACGAAATGCTATGTTTCTAGTTACTTATATCCGCTATGCTTTGCCATTTTTGACTTTAACAAGCCAAATAGGGGGAGAAAAAATTGATTTTAGTAATGTTCTGCATACACCTCTGTTTGCCCCTGTTTTTCGTGCACATTTTTGGTTAAAAATTGGTCTGAATGGTTTGTGTAATATAGGGGAGATAACTATTAAAAATGATTGCATTAAGTCAATAAATCATATGAATGAATGCTAAGTAAATGTCAGATGCTTTTAACACTTGTTCTTGCAAAGCTCAAATAAGTGCTAAGTTGGTCCCTCAAATTAATCTCAAGACTCACTGCTAATCAATTAAAGATTCGGCATGTTTAAAGCCAAAAAGGGGGAGATTGTTGAATTCAGGGGGAGATGCTTGAAGCATAAGCAAGATTGATTCAAGTCTAAAGTTTTGAGCTTTCAAACATGCAAAAGACAACTTGGAGATTAATTAGGATAAAATGTAAGAGAAAATAAATTCTGATGATCCTAAATCACTGCATCCATTCTAACTCATAAATAACTTAAAATGGTTTAATAAAAATCACAAGGCTTTCATAAATTGGTTAAGTTTTAAACTTGTTTCAAAGGTTTTTGGAAAAATAGTTTTCTTGCTGTTTTAATCGATTATAACATTGTAATAATCGATTATTTTGTTCTTCACTTATCTTGGAAAAGATTTCATGAACATGTGTAATCGATTACATATCGGTTTAATCGATTATTATACCTTTGGTTTCTAGAAAACTGCCTTGTTGAACATTTTAATCGATTACCTAATGATTAGTAATTGATTACATGCTTGCATATGTATTTAAAGAGTGCCGGCATAATCGATTACCAATATACTGTAATCGATTACATAGACTTATTTGAAAATAGCCTCTCCCTGCTTTAATCGATTACCATAGATGGTAACTGATTACATGTTGTGTTTAGACTCTAAGTTTTGTACTAGATAATCGATTACCTCAATTAATAATCGATTACACAGTGTAAATTAGAAAGGTTATGGCTCCTGCTTTAATCAATTACCAACTCTAGTAATCGATTACTCTGTTTCTATGACTGATATGCGTTCTTGGTTTAATCGATTACCAAGGTTAGTAATTGATTACATAGTGTATTTTGAAAATAATGGATCTTCTGTCTTAATCGATTACATGATTGAATAATCGATTATTTGTCCCGTTGTAAAAATTCCAGAAAAGCTTATGAACATTTTAATTGATTACATTCTTGGATTAATCAATTACATAAGCAAAATAATCGATTATTAGGCATGTATTAATCGATTAAAGCTGTTACGTTTTTCTGTTATAAATAGGAAATCACTTGCTTGATTTTGTAACGTTGTATACTGATACCCATTGAGCCAAAATAGTTCTAAAAGCCTTTCTCAGTGTTTTCAAAGGATTTTTACATGCTTGCTCTAGTTCTACATTGATCATGAGATTGTGAGTCAATCTTGAGCAAGATTTCATTCAAGGTTAAGGGAAACTGATTCAATTTGTTAATTTAACCTGTGTTAATCCATCATTTGCATTATTAATCATTGGATCATCAGGTTGTTTCTCTCCTTAATCTTTCTGTAATTTTCATTTTGATTTTGGATGTAATTTTTTGTCTATTGTAATTGGGATTCTTGCTTTTAAACTAGAGATAGGGTTTCTCTAGGGGTTGTATTGAGTAGTGTTCTTAGTGGATTTGTCTCTAAGAATCTAATAGTGTTTTAGATTTCTGTACTTTATCTAGAGTTGATAAAGAGAGACTTTGTAATTACTTGTAAGAACAGAAAATTGCAATAGTGGAACTCCATTCTAGTGTTGAGTGGAAGATAATTGGATGTAGCTTCATAGTGTTTGAAGTGAACCAGTATAAATCTTTTGTGTTTTGATTCTTATCTCTATCTTGATCATATTCTGTCAATCTTGATTGTTTGGTTTTGTTTATCAATTAACATTTTGAGCTATTAGACACCTTGAGCTGAGCATTTGATTGAATAAGGTTTCTTGGTTTCAAAAGTGATAAAGATCCTAAGGGAAACTCTGATTTTGTTTAAGAAATTTTTAATTTATCAAGCCTAACCAATTCACCCCCCTCTTGGTTATGTGTGAAGTTTTCCTATATTCTACACTCTCTCTCTCTCTCTCACCGATTTGTTTCGTTTCATCGATGCGATTTGGAAAAGAGGATTTGATTTCGCTGTTTATATGTTGATGATTGATTGATTCATTGTATGTATTTGTAAACTGAAGGTTATACAAGACTTATGGTGTTCTTTTTTGTTTATTAGTTTTGTGTGTTCCTTTCGAGTGTAAACCCTATGATAAATAGCTTGGCTTTTTATTTGAATTCAATTTTTTTTCAAATGGTGTATACTTTTTTCTCCGATGTTATTGTTTGCTTCTATTAATTCTCGATTATGTTGCCTTAAGCATGCAATATCTCCATCATTGTTATCAATAGCGTCAAATAATGTTACTATTATGATGTGGTTGGGTTGAGTGGTCAGTGATGTGTGGCTGCTGACCACTATTGCAAACACATTGCACCACGATTCTTTGTTGTGGGAATGGTGATGAAATTGCAGCTGAATGAGCAAAATTGAGGATAGTGGTGATTGTAGATAATTTCAATGGATCCAACACTTATTGAACCATTTTTTCCATTACTGAAAGGTATATTGACTCCAAGTTCTTTTTGTATTCCCAAAGTAAAGACCCATGAGACATGTTCTAAAATATTTGTTCTCAGATTTGTGCATGATATCAACAATTCTAAACCACAGTTAAAACTCCATGATTTAATTTTTTTCCTCTAATTTTGTACATAACATACTCTGTTAATTTCCTCTGACTTCGTTCCTTCGCTTTGGTTCAGACCATATATGATAACTCTTTATTGTTAATATTTATTTCTTTAATATTACTCTCACATAAAAGGTTATTTCACTAATACATTTAAGTACATCAAATTCTTTCCATGTTATTTAATATTTGATCATAGGCTGTAAAACTTTATCAGCTATGACTTTATTTGCTGAATAATTTTACTTATATTATTTTCATTTCATATATCTGATTTTCTTGTTTTGTTGAAATTAAAATATGTATATGTGCTCCGGTGCTCAAATTTTTTACAAGATCATCATTTCAAAAGCTGATCATAAAAACTACTTGTGAATGGCATATAAATATGTATTTCTCTATGGTAACAATTCACATTTAGAATAGTCAAACAAGGAAGCAAATATTAGTATTTGCTGAGTCCCAAATAGAATCTGGCCATCCTACAAGCCATCCATCCTCTGCATGTTTCTATTGTTTCACGTTTCATGAATTTGAGTCTGGTTGATATATTGCAAATAATTGAAGATATTTTCCTAAAAGAACCTAAATGAAAGTGATGAGCTTTTTGAGTCTGGTTGATATATTGCAAGTATTTAATTGAAGATATTTTCCTAAAAGAACCTAAATGAAAGTGATGAGCTTTTTGAGTCTGGTTGATATATTGCATGTGTTTAATTGAAGATATTTTCCTAAAAGAACCTAAATGAAAGTGATGAGCTTTTCTTTCTCATATCCAGAAGGATTATATCCTGAAGCTCATCTCTATTACCCTTGCAGGAATTTATCATTGCTTGCACTACACTTGCAGTGTAGGTTGCTTTTTTTCTTTCTTTCTTTCTTTCTTTCTGCTGGCTTTATATTGTAGGGATTTGTTGTTTCTGTACTTTTTTTTCTTCTTCTGGTTGATTTTGTTGGTAAAGGTTAAGTGGTTTTCTTTCTTTCTTCTTTTGTTCTTTCTACGTGTCTCTTTTGTTTTCTGGGGGAGGATTGTGTCTAGTATTTTGAGCTGATACAACCTGAAAGTTTTTGTGTTTATTACGAAATTTATGGTTTAACTTCTGGGGTGCTGGGGTGGAAATAAAGTTTGTGACTTTGAGATATAGGTGGGGCTGATATGAAGAAAAAACGACAATGAGCAAATTAGGTATGTAATTCTCTTGTTTGGTGAGACAATTGTTAAGTTTTGTTGGGAGGTTGTATGCTAGAGAGACAGAGAATTGGTTCAGTGGAGTGGACTTCTTGATGTTGGTTCTTGGTTTGGGACAAGATACTCGATCTAGGGAATATTATTGTTTGTGGTTGCTCGTGTTGGATACCAAATTTGTTCAGATGTAACCAAAAGTGAAGTTTATCTTGCATGACTGAGACTATAGGTTAAAAATTATATGTGTACTTCATATTAGAAGTTTTTGCAGCACATAGGATTAGTTATCTTTATGCATTAGGCAAAGGGATCTTACAGTTTCTTTTTCTTTGGGATTCTTTTCTGGCTAAGTTGATAGATAGGAATTTTTTTAATAGATTAAGCTTCAATTATGTCCCTCTTTTTTAATCACGGCACAATGGGAAATAGCTTTTATTGAGAATTTCGTGTGACTTGGTGCTATTTCATTTGTTCTAATCACTTGAGTGTGTTTAGGAAATTTTTTTTCTAAATCCATCAATATTCTTACTTATCCGTTTTGTGCTTTTGTAAAGTGTTAATGGATATATGGTGATACTGAAACTGAAATCCAAACAGGCAAACACACACTTGCTAATTACTATCCAACTGCCTGAGTTGATCATGTGTCGGACATACAGAGACGGGTGTAGCTGTGACCGTCTTAGAATGTACACATACTAACACGGTTAAAGCTACTAACTGTCTTAGAAAGATATTAAAAAAAAATTCTACTACAGAATCAAAGATGGTTATCTTCAAACCATCTTAAATGCGAAACATACTAACACGGTTACAGCAGGAACCGTCTTAGAAAGTAAAAAACTAAAACAGATTTTAAGACGGTTATCCATTGTTACCGTCTTAGTATGTACTCATTCTAAGACGGTTACAACGAATAACCGTCTTAGAATCTGTTTTAGGTTTTTTTTTTTTTTTTAAAGTACCTTCTAAGACGGTTAAGGGCTAAAATCGTCTTAGAATGACGGTTGAGTCACGTAACCGTCTTAGAAAGTACTTTAAAAAAAAAAAGCATTTAAGACGGTCCGACAACCGTCTTCGTATGTCCGACTTTCTAAGTCACTCGATACAAAGACGATTCCAGAACCGTCTTTGAAGGGGTCAAACAACCGTCTTAAAAGGTTGTTTATGTAGTAGTGATTAGAGCAATTTTTCAATATAATGTTTTGACATAAGTTTGGGGTGGTTTCACCACATGGAAAGGTTGTCATAGAATCAAAAACTAACAAGGATAGAAAAGAGAGACCAAGTTTCTAAAAATAATAAAAGAAGCAAAATATAAGAGACACAAAGCTTATAAGAAAACAAAACAAAAATGAAAAGATAAAAATAAAAGAGGGTCAAATTTACACTAAAAAAAAACTTGATTGCAAAAATAAATTGGAAATGATAGGTGAGTGCTTAACTCAAAATTTGTATATTTATAGTTTTCCTTGATCCTTTGATGATTTTGATAGTCTAGAAAAAACAAAGATGATTAGTTTTTGTAACTTCTTAAATGTGGGTTTGAACTTAACTCAACCCCAAAAGCTAGCTCATAGGGTGAGGGTTGTCTCCCACTTATATACTCTATCTTGGCACTATCTCTAGCCGATGTGTGACTTGAGTTTTTCCCAATACACCTCCTCACGCCCAACACTTTTTGGACTTGGTGTGTGGATAATATGGTGGGTGGCCTATTAATGGATCTATGATAGACTCTGATACCATTTTAGAATGTGGGTTTGGACCTAATTCAACCCCAAAAACTAGCTCATAGGGTGAGGGTTATCCACCACTTATATACTTTATCTTGACACTATCTCTAACCGATTTGATACTTAGATTTTTCCCAATATAACCATTTATAATTAATTGGTTATTTTATAACTAGTTAATTAATTGTGGTAATGGTTAAAGTTTTATATCCAGTTATTAGTTATTAATATGAGCCCTCCTAAATACAATTGAAGACGACTGTGGAAGCCAGCATGCTGAAGACAGTTATTTTGACAAAAGGGAGCATTTAGGCTCGTTTATACAAAATCTGTACCTGTGTAATGAAGTATAAGTTTGTACTGCTGAATCATAGAAAAGAACCTTTTGACAAATAAAAAACTCAGCCATTAAAGTTTACACATTTTATAGTTTTTGTTGACTATTTCTTTTATCTTTCTAGTCAAATATTTAAATTTCACAAGCAATAATTTATATATATGTGGTTTTGAACTTTGTTATATGTGTCCCATGTGCTAAATTTAGGTGATGTGTTCTTCTGCAGTGGTGATACTGATTCTACAAGAGTGGTCCGGATAGGGGAGAAGCATAAAAATTGAAGCAATAAGGAGGTCGTGATCAAGTCAAATCCCCCACTAACATATATAACATAGTAGTATCTTCGATAAACAAAATACTATTTTTTATTTTAATTATAAGAAAATTCAATTAACTTTACTTTAGAGAGAGAAGATCCGGTGCATGTATAAAATGCAAATGAGGGAGCTCTTTGATAATTGATATGCTGCTAGTATATAATAGTTTTTAGGTTAAATTGATTAATAATTCAATCATAAATTATTAATAAATGCTAATATAAGTGACAATTTTTATTATTTTATTTTTATTATTTATTCTTTGAATTTTTATTAGAGGAAACCATATAAAGAAGATTTGAATTAAAAATTTCACAAAGATAAAAGATAAAGAGAAGATTTTCACACCTTAATTATAAATAGGGACTTAGGAGATCAAAAGAAGAAAACAAAGACACTTACAGAGACAGAAATATAGAGAGAAACACAAAAGAGAAGATGGAGGAAGAATCAAAGCTAGTAGGAAAGGATTGAATCAAGATTGGAAGCAATTATTTCTCCTGTTGTCTTGAGATTCTTTGTCTAGGTACATGTTATTCATGTGTTTAAGGTTAGTTATGAGTATGTCTGGCTAATTTTCCTTATTGTGGTTAGGGCCAAAAACTGATGTGAACTCCTCTGTATTAAATTGGTATTGAGATTAATGTTATGATTGTTTTATTCTATATTGTGCTTATATTGCTTTCGTCTCAATAGAATTGATCACTCTATTTGGGTTCTAAGGGTTAAGGTTTACAATAGGGATGTTGGAACTTTGATTTTTGATAGCGGTAGAATAATTGTTGTTACATTACCTAGGGATAGGGATGAACAATTACAGAATAATTGATGTATTTTTCTAATGCTTAACTTAATAAGAAATTATTAAGGAATTAGGATTTCGAGTTGGTTAAAGGGTTAAATTACTAAGGGATTAGGATTTAACTAAATTATATCAAATACATCCTCTGAGCAATTATAACAATTGAAATCAATCACCAATTTGCATATAGAAGGTAGGGATCAGAAGTAGAGGTGCTCTGACCACAATTATTTCTCACTATTGCATAACATTTAATTAAAAATTGTTTTTGAATTCTCGTTAATTTTCTATTCAGTTATTTAATTTTCGTAATTCTAAAATCCAATCATATTCTCTTCAGAACATATTATTTGTCTTCTAATTTTAAGGTAATAAGTTGCGATAAAATTTGTGCCTCAATCCCTGTGGAGACGACGATACTCTATTTATTCACTTTATTACTTGGAACGATCGGTACACTTACCGTTTCGCAACAATAATTTAACTGATACATCAAAAAGCAAACATGCAACACTAACAACGATCGAGCGAGACCATTTTATTGCCAAGCACACAAAGAAGTTACATGGCATGTCAATCACCTGATACATAACAAAACTTTTATTCGAAACTGAAAATTTCATTATAGTCTAACTAATAGAGATTGCACAATGTGAATCTCAAGTCAATGAATTTTAAAACTTCAACACATAGATCATGCCTAGAAACCAATCCAAGGTGAGGCTGGAGGCAAGCTTCCATAGAGGAATGAGAAGATCAAAGTCAGAGCCCATGATGGTTGCCAGCTAGGAACCAAATGTCCTGCTCCTCTTACTGTAACAAATGTCACTCCTTTGTATTTAACCACATATCCTCCAACCTGTGATTATGAGAAGTTGGTCATGTTAAAATAAAACATCTCATGATTACGACTATAATTGTGGTCGCAAGCCGTTTTATAAAACATCTCGTGTCACTCCTTTAATTTTGATGTTTAGATTTTAGAATCTTTGTAACAGTTGACACAAAAACATACAGAACTGTATTATTGTGATTGGAAAATGTTGTGTTGGTGGCAATACTCAAATGAGTCAAATATTTTAGCTATTGATCTTTGTGAATGAAAGGCAATGTTAAATAAAGGGAAATTATATAAAGGGTGTTTGTTAACATACACACACATTTGGTTTTATAAGTACTTTAGTAGGTCATAACTAAATATTATCTTTAAATACTTAAATAATGTAATTTGTTAACACACATTAAGAACTAAGTATGTATAAGTTGTCAAATGCTCATAGGATTTACTAACATCCAGACACATTTTTTATGAGTAATTAAGTTTATAACTATATATTATCTTAAAATACATTAATGTTTAACTTGCTAAATTACTCATACTAAAAAAAGAAGTGTGTATGTTAGCAAATCATTGTATAAAAATGTTAATGTCAGTACCTCCTTTTCAGAATACCATGGACGCCAAGGAACCTGAATAGGGAGGTTGAGGGTGTTGATTGAATATCTGGAAGATGTGACTGGCACGACTGAATCAGTATCGCCACTGTAGAAGAACACATCATCTATATTTAGTACATGGGATACATAAACAAAGTTCAAAACCTCATTATTCTACTAGAGTGAAGGATTTCCCATGGAAATCAGAATAGAGAAGACTTAAGGGTAGTTATATATAAAAAAAAGGCAAAAAATTAAAAATAATACAATTAAATAAACAAATTTGGCAAATGGTGCAAATGGGAAAATAATTGGGAATCTGGGGTACTCAAACACGCCCAAAATAGGGCGGGTTTAAACCCGCCCTATTTTGGGCGTGTTTCACCAGATGTTGATACGTGGCAGCCATGCAGACGGGGTACGATGTGATCGCAAACTTCGGAAGGCCATAACTTTTGACTGGGATGTCCGATTGAGACGAAATCGGTGGCCACGCGCTCGAAATTAAGAGGAGAAGCCCTAAGCAATTCCCGAAGTTAACATGCCCAAAAATTTTTCCCAAAAGAGGCCTCTAAGTGCCTCAAAATTGTGATTTAATCGTCGAAGCTACAAAAAATTTTGTGTTTTCTAATTTTTTATCTATTCAATTAGTGAATTGCAATCTATTCTTTATTTATCTAATTACTTCTCTTAATTTGGAGCATTCTGACATAAAATACGTCATCATCGGACATTGTTATGAGAAATTACGACTGTTCAAAGTTATATGCATCGTCCATTTTACAGTATAATTTTGGAAATTTATGCATTTGTTTAGGGTTGTGGGTTAATTAACTGTTGGATTTGGTTAATTGTTTAAGGTTTAGTGGGTTCGATTTAGGGGTTTAGGACTTTGGGTTAATGATTAACTGTTGGATTAGGTTAATGGTTTAGAGGGATAAGGTTTATGTGTTTAGGGCTAAGGGATAGTGTGTTTGGATAATTGGTTAGTGTTGATGGTTTTAGTGTTAGGGGTTTAGGGCTTTGGGTTAATGATTAACTGATGCAATCCAAAAACCAAGGCAAGGAAGGAAGCCTTGGAATTCCAAATGGAGATAGTTCCTTTGGTGATTAAAGGGTCAATGACAAGGGCTAGGGCTCAAACACTTCAAGATCATATCCAATCCAACTTATATCTCTTGGAAAAGCAAGAAGAAGCCCACAAAAGTAGTGAAAACACAAAAGGAGTGCTGTCTGTTG
>PYAF01002476.1:122763-189344 GCA_007407185.1 Glycine tomentella
TACGACGCCACAATCAGTAAAACGCGAAAAACAACTTACTGTGGATGTCGGAAACCACCAAAAGAGCCGCCCCAATGTCCGACAAGCACCAATGCACCACCTTCTGCAACCCAAATGCTAACAACTGATTGCGCCGACGGAGAAAAAAATCGCACCACAGCAGCAACAATACACCAGGAGAGAGGGAAAAGTGAACGTTCAAGCCTTAACCTATTTTAACGAGGGCTTTTTCGGAAATGCACTGTTCAATTCTGGGTGTATAAGTTTTATTGCTGGTGTATAAAGTTTCACCCCTAAAACAACTAGGCTAATGACTTTATTTAACACTTGTATGGAATTTTTATGATACACTGGAAAGAGGTCTGGTCTACGTGATTAAATTTTCTCCAATCACACTGTTTTTCATTTTCATAATTACTAACTTTTTTTTTTAAGTTTTGGGACTAACATAACATAGACTTTACCTAAAATTAAAAGACAGAATTATTGCTTTAATTTTTAAATTTGAGGTGTTTATTTTTTTAGTCTCTGAAACTTAAAAATATTTTTTAAAATTTCAGGATTAAAGAATACACACATCCCAAATTTGGGAACTATAACAATAATTAAGTTAAATTAAAAAATATGTATAGAAGCGTATGGCTAGCACTAGCAGTCTTCTTCATTAGCAGCAGTAATTGACCGAGACAGAAATGTAGTTTTCAGTTCGAATTTCTTCGAAATTTTGATTGGAACTTTGGTTCTTTCCTCCCGTTGGAACCATCTAAGAAGTCATCATAGAATGTGTATATAGTGAGTGACCATACCACCTCCAGAACCAAGTTGTGAACAAGATATGAAGAAGCTTTCTCTTTATGCACCTTGTGTGCGCACATGGTTCCCGAATTGTGTGCGCTCTTGTTTACTCACTTTGAGTCTGCTGGTTTTTCTTCCCCATAATATCAAAGCAAAATGTCAGGCTAATAAACTTGATGAGTTGATCCTATCTAAGAGCTCACATAATCCTCCTGTGACCCTCTCTTGGGTAGAGGAAGATGCATTGAAAATGAATTCTGCTGCTTATTTTGTACCCCAAGAGGGGCTAAGGCAAGCTGACAAGATTGTCAAACTTCCTGGCCAGCCACATGGGGTGAACTTTGGGCAATATTCAGGCTATGTCACAGTTGATGCAAAGGCTGGAAGAAATATAACATGATATTGTTTCCCTAGAATGTAAAAAAAAGGACAGGATTTACTCTAGCGTTAGTTCCTAAATTTTTTAGGATTTCTGTTTTTAGTTCTAATTTTTTTTTTTTTAATGATTTTAGTCTTTTAACTATTTTTTTATGTCCTACTTTTAGTCTCTTAATAGGACTTAAGTAAGGATGAAAAACATATTAAAGGACATTGACAAGTCAAAAAAAAGTTCCGAATTAAAAACAATTTTTTAAAAATGTTTAGAGATTAAAAAGACATTAAACCAACATTTTTAGTGAAACCTGATCCATTGATTATGACAACATAATGTTTGAAATTTGCAGGACCAGGTTGTTCCTCATTCGGGTATGGGGCATTTGAGGAGCTGGGACCCTTTAGAGTCAACTCTGATGGCAAAACACTATTTCATAACAAATATGCTTGGAATGAAGGTTACACAGTCTTCATTATTAATATATTTGTTTTCTATATTTCTACCTTTAGAATGCACTTGTGAGACATGAATACTAATTAACATATAGTGGTGTACTATGCAGTGGCAAATGTTTTGTTCTTGGAATCCCCTGCCGGAGTGGGTTTTTCCTACTCAAACACTACTTCCGACTATGATCATTCAGGAGATAAGTCAACAACAAAAGATGCCTATGTTTTCCTGATCAATTGGCTAGAGAGGTTTCCAGAGTACAAAACCCGCGATTTTTACATAACTGGAGAGAGTTATGCTGGCCATTATGTTCCTCAGCTTGCATACACTATTTTGGTGAACAATAAATCCAGTCACCAAAATATCAACCTCAAAGGCATTGCTGTATGTTCAAAGACTACTGCTGCAAATGATGTCTATGTGATAGCATACCACTTACCATTTCATCTCTCTAACTTCTTGATTTGCACTGAAAATTTCAGACAGGGAATGCTTGGATTCATGATGTTACAAGTTTGAAGGGGATATTTGACTACTTTTGGATTCATGCTTTGAACTCAGATCAAACACGAGTTGATCAAGAAGTATTGCAACTTCACTTCTGAAAATATTTCAGCAGTGTGTATTAATGCAACGATAAGTTCCATAATTGAGAAAGGAATTAAGCATAGACTCCTCTAACATCTATGCTCCACTGTGTTATGACTCTTCTCTGAAAAATGGATCTACAGGTTCTGTAAGTATTCCTTTATGTATCTTAATATGCATAGCATCGTTCTCTCTCTCTCTCTCTCTCTCTCTCTCTCTCTCTCTCTCTCTCTCTCTCTCTATATATATATATATATATATATATATATATATTGATTAGTGACACACAGGGTTGTAAAATATAAACAATTCAAAATTGCACATATATATGAACTTCATTCATTTCAATAGCAACAGTTATTTTGAACCAAAATGAGCTGCTCAATGCAACCAAGTGTCATTGAATTTTTCCCCATCTATCTCTTACTTTTGAACTGCGTGGATTAAAATATTTACTGCAATTTTGAAGTCTCAATAGAGATATGGTAAGTAAAATTTTCACAGTTTTAGAAGGAAATAGAAACCATGCCATTATATACAAGTTAATACGAAAAGTTCACACTAACTTCTAAGGTTGTTTGGTTGTGAAGAAGGAAATAGTATATTAAAAATAGAAGAGAGATTATTAAAAAAAAAAAAAGAGAAATGGAGTACATGAAAAATAGAAGAGAGATTATTAAAAAAAGAGAAGAAATAAAAATAAAATATTCGATTGTTGGTTTGAGTGAAAGAGGAGCATTAGGAACACATAAAGGAATACTTACAGAACTAGTAGATCCATTTATTGAAAATTATAAAATTATGAGAAAAAATCATTAAATATAATGTGGAATTCATCAAATTTTGTTGCTTTTAATAAATTTTAACTAATAATTAAAAGTGTGTTTATAGAAGTGTGTTAGAGTGTGTTTTCAAGCTTTTCTCTTGAGTGAAATAGGTGAGAAATAAATTGAAAATGAAAAATTAAGATTATTTGGTAAAAAAAATGTTCACAAAAACAAAAAGTAAGTTACTGCATGTCATGTTTTATTTATTAAGGACAAAAAAGTAAATAACATGTTGATCCCAGAGACAAAATTGGAATTGAATACCTTCAAAATGTCCAACTGTTATTTTTGTCTCAACATCATTTTTGTCGTCGCAACCAAATAGACTCCTAGTTTGTTTGAATACCTTCAAAATAGTGACTACGTCTAAAACCTCGTTAAAAACATGATTTTCCCTGAGCAGTAGTACACTTCACCATCAAATTGGAATTGATTGTCTTACATTCATATATGAACTTTCCAAGTAATTTCCAATACCCTTTGACTTTACACTTATTTTCAGGTATATGATTTTGACCCATGTTCTGCCTACTATGTAGAAGCCTATCTAAAGAGGCCAGAGGTCCGAAAAGCTCTACATGCAAAACCCACAAATTGGACCCATTGCAGGTAATCTACACCAAAGAAATTGCAAAATGCTATTATTTGATGCCTGTTTGGCTTTGTCATACTATGCTAATTAACCAACCATATATCATATTTTGCAACAATTAACAGTGGCTTTGACTGGAAGGACAGCCCCAACTACCATCCTACATGTTCTGTCCTTCAAGAACAGATGTCCAACAGTAACATTGGATGTTTGATGTATGATCAAAACTCTCTTTCTCTCTAGATGCTTATGGTGTTTAAAGCATCCAAAGGAAGAAGAAGATCACAGCAGAGCAACACAACACAAGTGGTGTGCAGTGTGTGCTGTGTAAATGGAAGAGAGAGTCAGAATTTGTGTACCTTACACCTTTGGTGATACCTCCTATTTATTCTTACTGACCTGTGTAAAATAAAGGAAACTCCTGTCAATTCTTGATCATAATCTTCAATAAGATGAGCAAATATCTTCAATATTTTTCATACAAATACTCCTCAATATTTCTCTTGATTTGGGTGATTATTTAAGACCTAATTTCCCCAAATTTTGTCATAAATACCGTAATGTTGACTGTATTGGGCTTCTTAGCCTTTGGCCCAATATTAATTATCCGTAACAGTTGCCCCTCATCCCGGTTATTGAGTAGTCTGAATGACCGGGGTGATTCTTCATATCAAGATGTAGGTTCATGACCGGGATGATTATCTCGGACAAGTCGGTCGTGCCACTAAGTTTTCGAGATGTCTTTCTCGGTCTTGCGTTTGCTACTTCTGTGAAGCTCGGATGCAATGGCCACTTGTTTCCCCAAGAGCCAACCTCTTTTCCTGGTCCCCGACTGAGATAGTGGAGCGTTTTCTCCGCAAAAACCGACTTCTTTTCTTGATCCTCAACTTTAAGACAATGAAGTATTCTTGCTGTCGTTTGGACATGTGAAGCGACGCGCCTCCCTGGCATTTAATGCTCTGTCATTTCTTTGCACGTTCTAATCATGACTACCCCGAGCCATTGTCCGTTTTGCCCCTGCCTTTTAGTAAACTGGTCACTATTGCCCCAATGATAAGCTATGTTTGTCAGTTACCCATTCTCATTGATTCAAATTTCGACGGTTACCCTTTACAATATTACGGGTTTCGACGGTTACTTTCCACCTTTATATGCCTTACCTTCGTCATTTCTCCCACTGTTTTCAAAGTTCATAGGCCATTTATCTCTTCCTGCCTGCTTTTGCTCCAACATTCCACTCTTCGTCTTCGTATTTGGTGCTTCAGCCTTTCCTTTTCAGAGTCCTTCTATCCAGGTACCTTCTCTTTCGTGATTTTTGCATTTTTCATTTTCAACATTATTCTTTTGCTTTATTCTGATTGTACTTCTCCCCTCTTAAACCTTTTTCCTGGGTTTTGCCTTCTTTCTTAGCCTTATTTTTGGGTTTTGCCTTCTTTTTTCTATTCCTTTCCAGTTCATCTTCATCCCCTGTACTTTTTCTCTTGAGTTTTAAACCCTTTATAATCTTGTGGCAATGAAACTCACCCCTGAGGAAGAGGCCCGTATTCTTAAGAGAGTTTCCCCCTATTCAGCCTTTTGGTTTTTTGGCAAACCCCTCTCAGAGGAAGAAAAAACAAAACGCTTCTTACGAACTCCTTCTGGTGGTTCAAAACCCTCCAAAAACCCATTCATTGGCCAGAAAACCCCCCTCTTCTAAAGTCGTAGCAAATTCTGGTATGGGAATCCCGTGCGTGATTCCCGTTTTTATGTATTACTTTTCCGCTCATACTGGCCGAGAGCCCTCTAACCAGAAGGGATGAACTTCCTTAAGGAGTCGTCCTAAGCATAAGCTTTTCCTCCTTTTTACTGAATCTTTTAAGAGGTTCAAAAACAATTATTTTCGAGCTTGTGCCAAACCCGGCCAACAACCTTTTTTCCTCCAAGTGCCGAAGTCTACCAGGGTAAAGTGGAAGTTCCCTCTTTACTGGACCTATGCCCATCATGAATTCCAACCCACTTTCTACCACTGTGATGAGACGGGGTTGTCGGATGCAGACGCCTACTCGGTCATCCAGATTGATGCTATTGAAATATATTATAATCGATTACCTCATTTCTCAGAATTGAAATTTTGAATGAAATAATCGATTACATAATGACATTGTGTTTCATGGTTCGAATTTCTTAGGCTTGAACAAGGAAATACTAGTGTGTCTGAATATATTGCTAAATTTGAAGAATTAATCAAATTTTCCTCTACTTATCAATACAACCCTGATGAGCACTGGAAGTGCATGAAGTTTGAAGGGGGATTGAGGGAAGATATGTTGGAAGTAGTAGGACCCCTATAAATTAGGGAATTTGGTGTTTTGATAAATAAATGCTACAGATGTGGAAAGATGGGGACACTATACTAGCAATTGCAAAGTTGAAAAACCCCAAGGCACCACACGTTCTCAACAAACTGGAAAAGTTTTACCATGAATGCAGCAGAGGTATCGCAATCCGAAAATCTCATCGAGGGGGGTAAGTTCAGAATTAAAGATAAAAATTTTAACTGTATTATATAATTCAGGTGCTACTCACTCTTTCATTTCATATGATACTGCCATACAATTAGGATTATCTTTATTCCAATTACCTTATGATCTTTTAGTTTCTACCCCTACTGGTAAACCTATTACTACTAGTCAAATTTGTCTTAATTGTGATTTTCAAATTGATCATAGTCTTTTTCTGCAAACTTGATTTGTCTTCCTTTGACTGGGTTTAGTGTGATTTTGGGTATGGATTGGCTCGCTGCTAAGCATGTGTTGTTGGACTGTTCAAATAAAACTATTATTTTACATTCAGAAATTTCAGAAAATAGTCAAACCACTGTGTCTGTATTTGAACTTCATTGTCTCCTGTTCCAGTAAAAATGAAATTCAAGGGTATGTTCTTTTATCAGCTAATGTAACTGAGTCAACTAATGAACTCTCTAATATACCCATGGTAAGAGAATATCCAGATGTATTTCCAGATGAGATACAAGGGATACCTCCAGAAAGAGAAAGAGAATTTTCTATTGACCTAATTCTTGGATCTGGACCAATATCCATGGCACCTTATAGGATGTCCCCTTTAGAGTTGGAAGAATTGAAAAAGCAGCTAGAGGAGTTGTTGGAGAAGAAATTTATTAGACCTAGTGTTTCACCCTGGGGAGCTCTAGTTTTGATAGTGAAAAAGAAAGATGGGAGAATGAGGCTTTATGTAGATTATTGTTAGACTTTTGGCAAGCGTACCAATTGTCGTTGTAAGTTACAAAATTTATAAAAGTTCGTCTCTACAAGGACTTGATTTTTACTCAGTTAATTCAAATAAAGCTTAACAGTTTAATAGTTATGTACAATGAGTGTGAACGGAGTTTTATGTAGTTGCGGATTAACAGAAATTATGAAAATTTAGAAGAAACGAAAATAATAAACTTAGTACGGAAGATTACGAAAAATTACGGAAAATTATGGAAGATTACGAAAACTAAGAAAACGAATTTGATTAAGTTAAGAACGTAGGATTGGATTTCATCGTTCATACCCTTAGTATTCAATTAATATTACCATGCATAAGTTATTTTCTTTTATTATTGATGCACACATAAAATCACCCCAAATCGATCCCTCGCATTTGAGAATTCTAAGAATATTTATCAAATATCGATCCCTCGCATATGAAATAAATATCCCAGCGTTACGATTATATTCGCGTGCTTATATGCAATCTAAACGTTATGCTCTATGCTTAGCAACGTAACGTAAAGACTAAATTTATCCAATTCAAGTTTTAAGAGTACTTCCCAGTTAAACTTAAAACCTTAATTCATGAAACTATTGATCAAGTAGATTCAAGCGTTAAGTATGGAATAAATTTATCAATAATAAATAGAAAAGACTTATGCATAAATAAATATCAAAAGAAATACTATAAGGGTAAGAAGATTACATCCAATCCTTTGAGAGAAGCTAGCCAAGCATGGGCAGAACCTCCTTAGAAAAATAGGTGAAAGGATTCATCACCGCTTTCCGTTTCGGCAGAGTTTCCACACTAATTTTTTTCTCTCTCACTAACCTAAACTCTCCACTAACAAAAATTAAAGAAACATGAAGCTTAAGAATAAGCTTGGGACAAGGGAGAAGAGAGAATTTGAGTAGCAAGGGGTGAAGTATGCCTTAGGGGGTGCATGGTTATTTATAGAGGTTGGTCTATACGAGTTCACTCGCCCAGGCGACCAATTTGTGCATGTTTCACTCGCCTGGGTGAGTTAAAGCCCATTTGCAGAAGTAACTTGCCAAATTGGAGGGCCACTTGCAGAAGCAGCTCGCCCAGGCGACCAATTTGTGCATATTTCACTGGCCTGGGCGAGTTAAACGTGCATCCAGAAGAATCTTTTGGGCTTTTGGGCTGGATTGCTTGCTGCACCTCCCAGATTTGCTTCTATTAGTCATTTTTACTTGCTTTAAAGTTACGGAAGCTCCGAAATTCACGAACGCTAGCAAAATAAAAAAGAAAGTTTGGATGAATCTTCGAGAAACATAAATGCTAAGTGCTCAATATAAACTAACTAGATTATGGAAAATTTTGATAGATATTCTTAGTCAAAACACAAGATAAGTGCCTTAAATGTAACCCGAATTTTACTAAGATATGGCACTTATCAATTATAGGCAGCTTAATAAGATAACCATTAAAAATAAATATCCATTGCCTAGGATAGATGATCTTATGGACCAACTGAGAGGAGCAACAATATTTTCCAAGATTGATCTTAGGTCAGGATACCATCAGATTAGGGTTAGGAATGAAGATATCCCTAAAACTGCATTTAGGACTAGATATGGGCATTATGAGTATTTAGTGATGTCTTTTGGATTAACTAATGCTCCAACAGTTTTTATGGATTACATGAATAGAATATTTAGACCTTATCTAGATAAGTTTGTAGTAGTCTTTATAGATGATATACTTGTTTATTCAAAGTCAGAAAAAGAGCATGAAGAGCATCTTAGAATAGTATTGCAAACACTTAGAGAAAAGAAGTTGTATGCTAAATTATCCAAGTGTGAATTTTGGGCCAAGGAAGTGAAATTTTTAGGTCATGTTGTTTCTAAAGAAGGAATTTCTATGGATCCTAGTAAAATTGAGACAGTCATGAACTGGGAGAGACCAACCACAGTAACTAAAATTAGGAGTTTTCTAAGACTAGCTGGCTATTATAGGAGGTTCATTAAAGGATTTTCACAAATAGCTTTACCTCTGACTAGCTTGACTAGGAAAAACGTACCTTTTGTATGGTCACCGGAGTGTGAAAAGAGTTTTCTAGAATTAAGAAAAACATTAACTAGTACTCCAGTGTTAGTATTGCCAGATCCTCATGGTGCAATTGAAGTGTATTGTGATGCTTCAAAGAAAGGTCTAGGTTGTGTGTTGATGCAAAATGGGAAAGTGGTAGCATATGCATCTAGACAATTAAGACCCCATGAAGCCAATTACCCAACCCATGATTTAGAATTAGCAGCTATAGTTTTTGCCTTAAAGATCTGGGGACATTATTTGTATGGAGTAAAATTTGAGGTCTTTTCAGATCATAAAAGTCTCAAGTATCTCTTTTACCAAAAAGAGTTGAACATGAGACAAAGAAGATGGGTTGAATTTCTTAAGTATTATGATTTTGAGTTAAAATATCATCCAGGAAAGGCAAATGTAGTAGCTGATGCATTAAGTAGGAAATCTCTGCATCTATCTAGGATGATGATCAAAGAAATGGAATTAATAGAAAATTTTAAAAATCTTAATTTAGGATTTTCTGTTAATTCTAAAAGTATTATTTTAAGTCAAATACAAATTACTGGTGATTTCAAAGAACACATTAGGCTAGGACAACAGAAAGATTTAGATTTTCAACAAATTTTAACCAAAGTCCAAGAAGAAATATTGCAATATTTTAATGTGAATAATGATGGGTTGTGGACTTATCAAAAGAGGATATGCGTACCCAAAAGTGATGGATTAAGAGAGAAAATTTTGAGTGAAGCTCACAAAAGTAATTTCACAATGCATCCTAGAGTTACTAAGATGAATCAAGATTTAAAGAAAATGTTTTGGTGGCCTGGTATGAAAAAGGGTATAGCAGAGTTTGTAGGAAAGTGCTTAGTTTGTCAAAAGGTAAAGATAGAACATCAGAAACCTTCTGGCACTTTGCAACCTTTAGAAATTCCCCAATGGAAGTGAGAAAGTATATCTATGGATTTTGTGGTAGGATTACCTAGGACTGTTTCTGGACATGACTCAATTTGGGTCATTGTAGATAGACTTACCAAATCAGCTCATTTTATACTTATTAGGATTTCTTATTCATTAGAGAGATTAGCTCAACTGTATATACAGGAAATAGTTAGATTGCATGGTGTACCTTCCACTTTGATTTCTGATAGAGACCCCCGCTTTACTTCTAGGTTTTGGGGAGTATTACAAAAAGCATTTAAGACCAAGTTATGCCTAAGTATTTCTTATCATCCCCAAATAGATGGACAAATCGAAAGAACCATACAAACCCTAGAAGACATGTTGAGAGCTTGTGCGATAGACCAACAAGGTTCTTGGGAAAAATATTTGCCATTAGCAGAGTTTGCCTATAATAATATTTATCATACAAGCATAGGAATGACTCCATTTGAAGCTCTGTATGGTAGGAAATGTCAGTCTCTTTTATGTTGATATGAATCCGGGGTAGCAAGTCTTCTGGGTCCAGAATTGGTAACTCAAACCACGAAACAAATCAAGAAGATTAGAGAAAAATTAGTAATAGCTCAAACTAGGCAAAAACATTATGCTGGTAAAAGAAGAAAACCTCTAGAATTTCAAGAAGGAGAGCATGTTTTTTCTTAAAGTCACTCCAATTACAGGAATAGGACGAGCAATGAAGATCAAAAAGTTGAGTCCTCGTTTCATTGGTCCTTTCCAAATTTCTAAAAAGAATATGTACACTAGCTTACCAAATACCTTTACCACCAAATCTTTCCAACCTTCATAATGTCTTTCATGTCTCCCAACTCCGTAAATATATTTCTGACCCGAATCATATTAGAGTCTGAATCAATATAGTTAAAAGATAATTTAACTATGAGCTTGCCACCGACAAGAATTTTGGATAGAGAAATAAAACAATTAAGAAATAAGTCTGCATCATTGGTAAAAGTAGCATGGGGACAAGGACGTTTGGAAGAATGTAACTGAGAATTAGAATCAGAAATAAGAAAGAAGTATCTTGAACTATTTACAGGTATTTACAAATTTTGAGGGAAAAATTTTCTTTTTAGAGTGGGTGAAATGTAACATCCTCAAAATTATATTATGAGATATATTTATGATTGAATTATGAAAGTGCGACAATAATTGGATACAAGAAGAATAGGATAAATTTTATTTAAACATGTTTCATATATATTATTAATCAGTAGAATTTTCTGATCTTTAGAATATACAATTTCAGGAGAAATTTGATTATTTTTTTTCCGGACAGCGTCGGTATACGCTGTATAAATTAGAAATTTCAAATTGAAACAGAATAAGGTGAGACAGGACTCATATAATAGGAAATAGTTTGTAGAGTTAGAAACTATACAGTTGTGATAGAAAAACCTTAGAATAGAATTTCTATGAATTTTATACGGTAATAAATTTGAAATTTTATTCAGGAGAATTCAGGCAGCAGAAAAATATGAAAAAATGATAAGTAGAATCTGTGGAATTTTCTCTTAATTGTAGGATGTACAAACTTATTTAATAAAATGGTTTAGTAATTTTGATGGTCAGAAGTAGAACGGACCAATCAGAATTAAGATAGAGCAGTTTTATACGCCAAGCCTGTGTAGCACTTTGTATAGACTGTTTGTGAGCTATTTGTACTGTAACTGAAGTCAGTTTCTGGAAATCTCTAGAGTTCTATTATTTAATCTTATCCTTTAGGCAGAAGAGTTCGAATTGAACTTTACTTCCTCCTATGAATGCCATGTGTTAAGACAACTTGAAATTGAATTCTTCCTCTTCATAAAAGATGACATATGGACACAAGGAGATTCTAGAAATCTCTAAAGTTCTATTATTTAATCTTATCCTTTAGGTAGAAGAGTTTGAGTTGAACTTTACTTCTTTCTAGTAAATGCCATGTGTGAAGTTATCTTGAAATTGGATTCTTCTTCTTCATAAAAGGTGACACATGTACACAAGGAGAACCACACAATTTTCTCCTCTTTAAAGGAAATAACAACATGGTATAGAAGGAAGAAGGGAAGGTAAAAATATCCCCCTTGGTTATGGTATTCACGTGAAGTAGAGGAAAAAAGGGGAAATAAGGTGGTTTGTCATATTTAAAAATTTACAAGTTATGATAAGTAGAAAATATCTTAAGATTCATGAATTAATGTGATAAGGTGCCATCATGAAAGCTTAAGAAATACCTATCCACTTGTAAGCCACCATGAATGAAGGGATAAAAAGCCATCATGCCTTGAAAGATAATTACACAAGGTGGCATGAAAGGAAGAAAAAAAATCTTCTCCTCTTCCCTTAATAATCACATGAAAGAGGGAGTAGGAAGGGAGGATATTTCATGACTTACATATATGATATAAGGACAAGTGGAAGACACTTGGAAGAAAGACATCATGACTTAGAAGATTTTTGTATAAAGTGGAAAGATATTTAGAAGAATAATTATGAGTTTAGTTAAGATGTAATGGAATGAGAAGAAACTAAGTTATAATGGAACTAGATGAGAGTAACTAGCTTGAAAGGGTAATTATTTCTTTAAATATTTTATTATTTTCCAAACCCTATATAATGGGAGGAGGGCCTTAAATGGAAGTCACTTTCAAGACTCCATTTCTACAACAACTCACGTGAATCTCTCCCTCCCATCTCTTTTCATTTCACTTTTATCTTTTCCTTTTCAAGACTTCATTCCTTAGAGGATTTCCAAGAGAAACAACCACATAATTAATTTCAAATCCAAATCCATTTGAGGTAGGCTAGACTTCAATCTCTAGTTAAGCATTTGTTTGGATTAATTTATATGCTTAATTAGGCATATTTAAGGTTATCATTTAGACTTGAAATTCATGTCATTTTAAGGTTATTTTTTTGATGAGAAAATGTTGATTTTAACCATAGCATAGGTGATGATATATAGGCTAAAATATTAGTATTGTATGGAAACCCATTTGATGAACTTGGAAGGTGATTTTGATGATATATGGACTGTTTGTTCATATTTTTATTATGGGGCTGTTTGGTATTAATTTTTAGAAGTAGAGGTTGAATGGTGTGTAGTTAAATGGTTCAAATACTAAATTGATTCAATTTTGAGGATGAAGTAGTAAGGTGGCAGGTGAAAGGAGATTAAGATGCATGCTAGGTTACGATATTTCCTTGTGAATGTTTAAAGGAATTAGAAATTATTTGAGACATATATTGAGATTTATTAGTTAGATTACTAACATGAATTTTTATCTAGCTTGAGGATATTCAAAGGTCATGCCTAAGTGGTAATGATCTTATTTAAATAAGGTATGGTGGTTTAACCATACTTGTGGTACATATGATGTTATGATAACGACATCTTTTTCATAAGGTGGTATGTATTTTGCTAATGGATTTTATTACGGATAGATGTTGATGTAATGATAGGTTGATTCATGTTTCCAAGTCCAGTACGAGATTTTGTGAAACAGAATCTGATACTACATACAGTACGATATGTAGTATCCAGGTGCACATATATGGCATAAATCATGCATGTTTGCGTAAGACGATCGCAGCGTCTACATCAAGTACGAGGTGTAGCTACATACAGTACGATATGTAGATGCCATGTGCACCCTGGAAAAATTCATTTCATGCATTCATATAGCTTGCATAATTATTTTTTGATGATTTACTAATATACTAACATGTTTTGGTGGTTTAGTTTTGCCTACTAAGAAATTTTATTTCTCACTAGATTTATTTCATTTTTTTTATAGATGGCAACAATGGTTAATTTTATTGACGCCTTGGACTGATGGTGGTACAAAGATAAAGAATTGTCTCTAGAAAATGAATGATGAAAGTGTTGTAGTATCTTTATGTTTCGTTGAAAATGACTCTTGTACAAGAACTGTGGCTACATACTATATATATATATATATATATATCAGTTTAACAACTTTTATAATTTATATATTTTAGAATTTATACTAGGATCTGTTCAGTATAAAAATAAAATAGTAATAAAAATTATTTAACGATTTAAAAAAAAATAATCCTAATAAAAATATAATATCTAGAATAATTTTAGGTTGTTACAGTCTCAGGGTGCCATGCAGCCTCCGGAGGTTCAATCATGTCCTATTGGTGCCCGTGTCAGCACCAAGGGAAGTTATGTCGATCCCTCGGGCAATGACCCAGACACGGGTGCATCTGACAGGCGTGGGTTGTATGTGGATGACAATCCTCCCTGCCTTGTTGCCCTCGGCAGAGTTTGTGAGGGATCGACGACCATGCACAGCGTCCCTCTTGGCACTAATCAGGTAGAGGTAAGTGTTAAGGAAGTACGCGATGCTGATGCTCGCGTCCCTGTTCCCACTGACGAGGTTCAGTTAGTGGGGCAGACACTTAACACTTTTCTTGCTTGGCCGACACATCTTGTACAGACAATTTTGGTTAAGGTTTATCATTTTTGCCTTATTTCTTCTCATTTACGAATGATTTGTCACATCTCAAGTTAACCTGATCCTTCACTTTTGGTTGTTAACTGTGTAGGATAACTAGATAAATTTTATTTTGAATTCATATTTAAAATTTAATTGTGGAAGTGTGATGATAACTAGATAAATGACCATATCACTTTTCACTTAAATTAGAAATGACAAAAATGCCCTTGAGGTTAAAATTACAAAAATGCCCCAGATATTTTAGTTTGATATTTTAAGGAAGAAATTACACAAATGCCCTTAGATATTTTAGAAATGACAAGAATGCCCCTAGATATTTTGACTAGATATTTTGTGGTAGAAATTACACAAATACCCTTGAACATTTTGGATAATTACCATCACGTCCCAAGAATAGTAAATTATCATAATGCCCTTTAGGCCAAAAATGACCAGATACCCTTTGAGAGTTTGTGGAAACTTGATGGAAGTACAGAGCACTCTTAGATAGCATATTATTAAGAGATTTTGTGACAAGAAACCTTAGAATAGAATTTCTATGAATTTTATAAGGTGACAACTTTGAAATTGTATTCAGAAGGATTCGGGCATCAGAAAAATATGGAAAATGAGAGATAGAATCTGTGGAATTTTCCCTCAATTGTAGGATGTTTAGATTTATCTAATAAAATAGTTTAGTAATTTTAATAGTCAGAAGAAAAATAGACCAATTGGAATTAAGATAAGAACAATCTTGTGCTTGAGGTCTGTATAGTACTCTGTAGAGATTGGTTATGAGTTATTTGTAATGAAACTAAAGATAATTTTTGGAGATCTCTAGAGTTCTATTATTTCATATTATCTTTAGGTGAAAGAATTAAAATTGAATTTAACTTCTTACAAGGAATTACCATGTGAAAAACCATAAGTGGAATTAGATTTTTCTTTAGCATCAAAAATGACATGTAATGGCATAAAAGGAAGGAAAACTTGTCATCCTACCCCTTAAGCTTGAAGTTCACGTGTGGAATGATTCATGAATAAGCCACTTGTAAAGGCAAGCTTCATGAAGAAGACAAGTGGTGGACATTTGGAATATGTATACAAGATGAGAAGAAAAATCTTCTCTTATCTCCTTTGGTAGAACACGTGGACAACTCTAGATATTATTTCAATAATCCTAACGGTCAAAAGTTACATATGTGGGATAGTAGTGTACCTTTAAAATATTAAAGAGATCCAACGGTTAATGTATCCAGAATTAGAATTTTACTAAAACAGGTTTGGGATAAACTTAAGAATGAAAGAAAAAGCATAAAAATCTTCTTTGGCAAGCTACTCCACAAAAATGCAAGAGAAATGGAGAAACTTCAAGAGCTTGGACACTTGGATGGTGGAGAATTTAGAGCCTTTATGATTTGGACAAGTGTAGGGACACTTGTAAAGGGGTGGACAAGTGGAAAGGTAAGTCATTATGGTGTAGGAGATATTTTTCCATAAAGTGAATCCTAAACCACTATATAAAGGGAGAAGGAGGACCTAAGTGCAAGACATTCTCCAAGCTTTCCTCTCTGCACCTTCACGTGAACATCCTCTCTTCATACTACCTTTATTTCATCTTTCTCCTTTAGAGTTAGAATCAAGTAAGAAAAGAAAACTCCACCATCTTGACAAAATTTCGTGAGAAACCTAGCAACCTTAGGAAGAGTTTTGACAAGCTTAGAAGAAGGACATTAAGGCTTCATCTCTAAGAGGATTTTACAAGGAAAGAAGGAAGGAAGCCATTTATCCATTCTATTTTCATCATGGGTAGGTGATCTCCCTACTGCCACTACCCCCCAGCCTAGACACCTTTTGTCTAAACGCTCGTCTCAATTCTAGTTATCTGACATACCTCCTCTTGAGGTAAATAATACGGACTAGCCCCCACCAGGCACATGCATATGAAACATGCATGAATGATTCTTTTTTTATCTCATATTTACTCTTCAATATTACTCTTCACTTTATATCTCATATGCTTCAATTTTCAACATGAAACTAACACAAAGTTCAATATATTTGAAGACTCATGGAACATTCTTATTAAATAACATATAAACTTCTTCCAACAATTACATAAAACTTTATAAAAGCACTCAAGCATACAACCATAGTTCAATTCCATAAATTTCTCAAAGACAAGTCATAATACACCAAAACTCAAGCACTTATTCAAACAAACAACTCTTAAACTATCTTTATCATAAAGCTTCATAAGAATTCATGAAATTCATAAATATTCATAAGTCACTCAACAACACAAATATTCCAAATATTTATTTAAACAAAACAATACTCAAATCATCTTTGTCTCTTTAAAACATTTTATCAAACACATGGTGTGCTTTCATAGAAACACTCAACAACACAGAAAATAATACATAACTTTTTATAAAGCACTCAACCATGCAAATATAATCCAAATCCAACAACTTCTTGTATATAAGTCATACTTCACAAAGATTCAAACACTTATCAAAACATCACCTAAACAAAGTAACACTTAAACTATATTTAGCATAAACTCCCCTATACATACCTTGTTCTTTCTTCTTAAAACCTTGATAAACTTCCTCCTAATTACTCCTAATTTCCACATGAAGCATTAAGATGGTGGGGTTTATGTTTTGCTTTGATTCTTGAAAAGGAAAAGTGAAAAGAATGTGAGATTGGAAAGTGATGAAATAAAAGTGATAAGGTGTGTAGTTTTTCACATGACCTCCCTCTAAGCTAGCCTTCATTTTCGGTCCACTTCATCCTTTATATAGGGTTTTACTACAAAAATCTTCTTAGTTCATTATTACCTTACTTTACAAATGGACCAATGACATGTATCCTAGCTTTTCCACCATCCAAATGTCCTTTATCTTGATTTTTCTCAAGACTTCTTCATTCTTCTTGATGGTACACGTGCCATAGCTTGGTTTGGAGAGCAAACTTCACCAATTTTCTTCTTCTTCACGTGGAGTAGCCTAATTTTAGGGAGATTTCGTGCTTTTCTTCATTCTTGATTTTTTCCCAAAACCTATTTTAGTAAAATATTTATTCTGGATTCGTTAACTGTTGGATCTCCTTAAAATTTTAAAGGTATACTCCTATCTTATATATGTAATTTTTGACCGTTGGGATTTTTGAAATAATGTCTAGAACTGTCCATGTGTTTAAAGGAGACAAGATAAGATTTTTTCCTTTTAAGAAAAATCTACTTAAACTAAATCTACACCATACAAATGTCTTGACACTTGTCCGATTCATGAAGCCTTCTCTTAATCTCCTTCCAAGTGTCCCTTTGAGTTGGCAAAATCATGAAGCTTCATCATTATTTTCCAAGTTCTACGTAAATGCTAGAAGGAAAATCTTTATCATGTGCCTTACAAGTGTCCTAACACATGTATTCATCACATGGCTTACTTTTATAAGTGGTTTTCATGGATATTCTTTTCCTTTCTACAGGGTTCTACACGTGCTCTTCTCTCCTAAGGATGGGAACATAAGTTTTTCTTCCTTTTTATACCATTGGATGCTTAAGAAAACCTAATTCCGCTTATGGTTTCCTATCACAACTATTTTGATAATCTGTTATCTGAGAGTATTTGGTATTTCCATCTCTGTATTTCCATCAGGTTCTCACAGAATCCCTAAAAATATCTGATCATTTCTGGCCTGAAGGCATTATGGTAAATTCATCTTTCATCTTAGGGCATAATCGTCATTTCCATCATAGAAATACTTATTCAAAATGTCTAAGGGTATCCTTGTCATTTTCAAAATATCCAAGGGTATTTATGTAAGTTTCCTTCTTAAAATATCTTTCTAAAATATCTAGGGGCACTTTTGTAATTCCTAAAAATATCCAAGGGCATTATCGCCCTTTTACCCTCAAGGGTATTTTTGTCATTTCAACTTTACGGTAAGGGCAATATGGTTATTTTTTCCCAAACATTTCCGTAATGTCTCTAATTGATATGTCATCCACATAATCAAATTTTTCCTAACTTAAGACTTTCATAAATATCTATTGAACTGTAGTTATGGAATTTTGGGGTGTTACAATGTTTTTCTTAGATGACAGCCCTGGTCAAGTTCCTTGAAGCTCTGAAGTAGTGTTGATATATTGAAGGAGCTATATACTAAGCTGGATTGTGAAAAGAGTTTTGTACTTGTATAAACTTTTGTAACAGAGACATTGACTAATGAATTAGCCTTTACATATTTTGTAAATTTTAATGACTTAGAATTTTTATTAATACATGTTTCTTGAAAAAAATTTATTCTAAGTAAAAATACTAATAATAAAATCAACTTAGAAATTAGGTCGTTACAACCTGTAGATAAGCCGGAACATTTTTCTGATCCCTTGTACCAGATAGCATTAACCATCCCCCATATTTTCCTCAGACCCTTCCAGGTGTCATAGGACCCGGTGATTTTCGGGGTGCATAATGACAACTTCCCCTTGTACATCAAGCATGAGGATATTTCGAAGATCATCCATGGTGGTCAATGTCTCAACATCTCTGTTATACAATTGTGGATTCTGTAAGTCACTTTCAATTGACTAGCATTACTTGGTGAATTGTTTTATGTTGTTCCATAATTGACTTTATTTTCATGGTACAATAGGCATATGAATGAATTAAGCCTACAATCGGATCATTCCGATGTGTATGGATTCCTCAAGCCACAGTCCATAAAGAGATCTGGCCAATCTCAATTTCAAACCGAGGACTATATGTAACGCGCGGCCACTTGCAGGATCAACGACTATCCCTACATACCAACACAAGACTTTTCAGTGTGCTTTGTCCTCACTCACACACTTCCTGAGACACTTCCCAGGAGGTCACCCATCCCAAGATTGCTCCAAGTCAAGCACGCTTAACTGTGGAGTGCTTATGTTATGGGCTACCGAAAAGTAGATGCACCTTGTTGGTATAGGTAGTACCTATTAAATCGTTTAAGTTATCTTCAACTGTACAGTCCCATACCTGCACAGCCTCTGGATCCCTCTCGTTCGGGTGTGTATTCGATTCATTCATGTACCCCTCCCGCTGGAAGCCTGCCAGGAGCCGCTCCTTGTCCGTGCCTCACTGCACCGGCGATCACTCCCCGCCCTCGTCAGCGCCCGGGATGTTACACTATATGAAGAAATGGATGCAAAGTTCACAGAAACATGTCTACCTTGCACCGTATTTTAATGGGTAAGTATAAATGAGTATCACAATTTAATTAATGTATGCAGTATAATAACTTGTTTTTCGACAATACAGTGCACATTGGCAACTAGTAGTTATATGTCCTAAGGCCAACGTAGTCGTCTGGTTCTATTCGTTGCATAACAGGCCTGATAACTACCTTAAAGGAATTATTAACAGGTAGGTTGTAATTTGTAACACATTTATGTTATTTCTATGGCATGAATATGTTAATTGTACACTATGCATGTGTGTTTCTCGTAAGCAGTGCTTTGAAGGGAGTCCTTGACACTCAAGGAAATAAATCAAAGGTTACTACTAAATGGATTGCACTTAAGTAAGTCTTCTAATAAATCATGGTTTATGTATTGAAAGATATTTTTATTACTATTTACACTAACAGCGGTGTTAACTTTGACTATGTTTTTCAATTTAGTGTAATAAGCAAAAAGGAAGCACTGAATGTGGCTATTATGTCATGCATTGGATGTCGACAATAGTCCAAGGAGGCTTCTCAGATGGACATGGTAATTAATTGTCTAATTCAAAACTAATTCTTTTTTACTTGTTTTTGTTTTATACTTATTAAATTATGTTTTCTTATGTCATGCAGTATTTCACTGATGAAAGACCATTGGAAGCTGACACCTTGAAGGCTATTAGGGTTCAATGGATGAAGTTTTTTCTTCAAATTAGAGATGACATATTAGTAGATTAGGTGCTTATTGGAATTTCAAAACAATTGTATAAACAATAGGTTAGAAAATTCTTTTATGTACATTTGACACTATTGAAGTTTATTTGTTATTCAAATATCAATTTATTTTAATGTATTCTGAAATTTCCTGGATCTGTTATTTAATTTACCGGTTGAAGAACAGCTAAAATTTAAAAAACAGACAAAATATTAAAAAAAATTTAAAGAAACAACATTGATTTTGCAAAGAAAACCGATGTTGATTTGATGTAACCACATCGGTTTTGGAAATAAAACCGATGTTGTTACATCAAATCAACATCGGTTTTGGAAAGAAAATCGATGTTGATTTGATGTAACAACATCAGTTTTCTTTCCAAAATCGATGTCGTTACATCAATTTTCTTTCCAAAACTGATGTCGTTACATCAAATCAACATCGATTTTTGATAAAAATCGATGTTGTAGTGTAAGTTAACATCGATTTTTTTTATCAAAAACGAATGTTAATATTCCACCATTATGACATCTTTACGTTTTAATTTATCATATATCCACATCAGTTATTTTTGGAAAACCGATGTTCATTAGTTTTGTTAACATTGGTTTTCAAAATCGATGTTAACTTGCACACTTTCAACGTCGCCTGATTCAACATCGGTTCAAAACCAATGTGGAATGTCAAAAATAACTGATGTGGAAGGTTGTTTTTCTAGTAGTGGTACTGAGTTGCATCTAATCCCTACTGTTATATATATATTAGGTGATCAAGTGTTCTCTAGTGATTCATACTAACGGCTGAGATCGCACCGACAATATAAATGCCTTAGATTGAGTCTTAATTAATTATGTTTGGTTTGCGCAAATAAAAAAAAGTGTTCAATCAAATTGTCTCACAGAAAGCATTGTTCAATCACATCATCTCAAAACAAGCAATGTGAGATCAAATTGTATGGGAAAAAGCAATGTGGAATCAAGTTATCTATAAAAAATCAATGTTCAATCAGTTCATATCAGAAAAATGCATTGTTCAATGTTCATTTAATTAACAAGGGCTTTTAATCATCGTAAAATGACATAATTAACAAGGACAATTAATGTCCTTTGTGTCCACCAGTTCCACATTTGGGAGGTTTCTTGATGACTTCCAAGACATGAATGCTTGGATTGGTTCGTTTTCGGATTGCAAACTTTAAGACTCCATGAATTTTGGTTGAAAACCCAAATAGAAAAATGGAGAAGATTAAGGAATGATTAGGAATGCCGCCACGATCCACAAACGGAACGATAAGTCATTGGAGGATTCGCCACAAAGGAAAGCTTCCTCGATAATCGATTTGGTTTCAATCAAGAACCAACAAGAAGCTAAGCTCTCAATTCAAGCAAAAGCTTAATTTCTATTAATAAAAGTTAACAAAAAATAGCAAAGTCTTAGTATTTATATGGCTAGGCCTCTAATTAAACACATAAAAATGTAAGTTTAGGCCTATTTACGGAAATATCAAAGCCCATTACAAAAATAACAAAAAATATATAGAAGCACTGCAATTTTAACTGAAAATAATCTATTAATACAACCCGTAATTGATTAAAATAGAGCATTCCAGCACTGCGTAATCGATTATAGAAATATTGTAATCAATTAAAACAGACAGGATTTGCTTTGTGTAATCGATTACAGAAACGTTGTAATCGATTAAAACAGACAGACAGACAGGTAACACTAGCTTGTGTAATCGATTACAGACAGCACTTGCTTATTACAACAGACAAGACTTTTGATGTGATCTTGAAAGGCTTGGTGAAATAAAGGGAATACTCACAATAACCAAGAAGGGGGTAAATTGGTTAAAACCTTGGTATTTTAAAATTAATTCAAATCAGAGTTCCAGAATCTTTATCACTTTCAAAACCAAGAAATATTTTTACTCAATCAAATAGCTCAGCCCCTTGGAATCAAATTGCTCGAAATAGAACTTGTTGAACAATGAATATGAATCAAAGAATCAATGAACAATAAAAGTAATAGAGATAGAGAAACAACACACAAGCAATTTATACTGGTTCACTTCACAACTGAAGCTACATCCAGTTTCTTCTAATCAACACTAGAATAGAGTTCCACTATTATAAATCTTGTTCTTACAAGCTTATTACTAAACCTCCCCTTTATCAACCCTAGATAAAGAATAGAAATCTAAAACCCTATTAGAATTCTAAGGAGCAAGAATCAGAGAACACTACTCTGTTCTTTAACTAGAGAACCCTTCTCTAGACCCAAGCTAGAAGAACCCACTTACAATAGCAATTTACACCAGAAATTCAAAAACGAATTTACACACAAAAATTAAGGAGAGAGACAACCTGATGATCCAATGAATGTAATGCACATGAGTTACCAAATTAGGTTGAATAGCAAAACAAAATCAGCACATGCTTTTCCTTAACCTTGAAAAATTTCTTGCTCAAGATTCATACAAAGACCCATGAATGATTTGAATGAAGCAAGAAGTAATAGAACCAGGAAAATCACTTTAAGAGACTTTAGAAAGCTTGTGTATACTCAGAAATACGAATTGATCAAGTTCTCTCACAAGCCAAGCCTTCAAATCTATTTATAACAGATTTTGTAACTAACTGTAATTGATTAAACACGCCAGATAATCGATTAAAATGCTTCAATAATCGATTAAATTATCACTTAATCGATCAATCTATTCAAGAAGGCTTTTGGGTTTCAGCAACGAGCAAAATAATCGATTAAATCGAGCTGTAATCGATTAAGATAGAAAGTTCAGTTTCACAAAATGAACAGTGTAATTGATTACGAGTTTTGGTAATCGATTAAGTCAAAAATTTAGGATTTTCAAAATGAACTATGTAATCGATGACGGATGATGATAATTGATTATTCCAGCAAACCTTAAAAATTGTTTTCAACTATGTAATCGATTACACTATATCAGTAATCGATTAAAACATTTAACAAAGCAGTTTTAATTTCAATCAAAGGCCAAATAATCGATTAATCCGATAGGTAATCGATTAAATTGTTCATGAAAGTTTTTCCAGATTGAACGAAGAACAAAATAATTGATTATATTACTTAAGTAATCATTAAAACAGTAAGAAATCATTTTTCCAAAAACCTTTTAATCAGATTAAAACCTTAACCAAAAGAATAAAAACTTTGATGTTTTAGTGAAAACCATTTAAGCTTATTAATGGATGAATGAATGAATGCATGGATCAATCAGATTGCCTTTCTATTACACTTGAATCATATACTAAACTTCAAGGCACTCCAAGCATGTTGAAAGCTCAAAACACATTCTTGAATCAAAGTCTTTCACTCTTCATAATTCTCCCCCTATATCCAACAATCTCCCCCTTTTTGGCTTTGAACATGCCAAATTCTTCATTGATCATGTGTTGGACTTGAAGTGTTGAGGGAATCAAAATAGAAGACTTGAGCTTTTTCAAACCTGAAAATAATCACAGTCTTTTTGCCAAGAACAAGTGTTAAGATATCTGTTTGCATTATCCATCATTCATTAACTTGTATATCTGACTTAATTTGTTAAGTTTCTTTACTTAGTTCCCCCTTAATATGAAAATCCATTCAATTTTCGATTTGGGCAAAAAATGTGCAGAAAAATAGGTAAAACAGAATGTTATGCAGAGCACAATCAATCAACATTTTTTCTCCCACTATTTGGCTTATCAAAGACAAAAATTAAAACAGCACAGCATATAGAAATAAAGAAATTGTCATTCATTAAAGGAGGGCACCATTACATTGAAAAAAAAACATAAAGAGGAATTACAAATATGTGTTGTGCAAATATGTAGGTTATGGAAATATGTAAGGGTTATAATGATGGTAATTATCTTTTGATTTAGTAAATTTCTTGATTAAAAATCACCCTAAACCTAGTGGTTTATGTGTTGTGCAAATATGTAGGGGACTTATTCACATTCTAGAAGATTCATCCACTAAAATCTGGTGTTTTGAAAAGTACCAATTGTATCCGGAGCTTCCAAGCAATCCATACAAGCAAGAAGGGGTAAAAGAGTAAAAAATCTAAGCTCATTCGCCCAGAGCTCGCCCAGGCTAGGATCTTTCTTCATCTAGAAGGCTTTAACTCCCCCAGGCGAGTGAAACCAACAGAAAATGATCACCCAGGCGAGTTCAAGTTCCAAGAAAAGGTGGCTAGCTCACCCAGGCAAGTGAAAACAGGCAAATTGGCTCGCCTGGGTGAGTGGACTAAAGCAGGAGGACAATTCCTATAAATAGCCATGCAAACTTGGAGCAAATGCATTCCATTTTCGAAAATTCTCTGCCTTGTAAGTGAGAATAGAGTAGAATAGCTTAGGGAGAGTGAGAGAAGTGAGAATTAGTGTGGAAACTCTGCCGAAAAGAAGCGGCGATGGTTCCTTTCATCAATTCTTCCATTAAGGAGGTGCTTTTCACAATGATTGGCTAGCTTCTCTTAAGGATTAGATGTAATCTTCTTACCCCTATGCATCTTTTTTAATATTTATTTATGCATGAATCTTTTCTACTCATTGGTAATTTCATTCTGTCCTTAATGCTTGATTCTACTTGATCACTAGTCATGAAATTTAATCCTAAGTTTGACTGGAAAGTACTCTTAGGGTTTGAACTGAATGATTTTACTCATTACGTTACGTTGCTAGGAATAGGGCATAACGTTTTGATTACAAATAGCACGCGATTATGATTATAATGCTGGGATATTTATTTGATATGCGAAGGATTGATATTTAGTAAATATCCTTTGCATTCTCAAATACGAGGGATCGATTTGGAGTGATTTAATGTGTGCATCAATAAGGATAGAAAATGATTTATGCATGGTAAAATTAATTGAATACTAAGGGTACGAACGACGAAATCCAATCCTACATTTTTCTTGAATTTAACTAAACTCGCTTTATTTTTTCCGTAATATCAACGTATTAAATTTGTTAGATTTTCATTCTCTTTATATTTGTATTTTCTGTTATTTCACAATCAAATGAACTATTGCTTACACTCTTTGTACATAACTATTAAGCTGTTGAATTTTATTTGAATTTACTAAGTAAACTCAAGTCCCTGACGAAATTTCATAAATTCTTTAACTTACAATGACAATTAGTATGCTTGCCAAGAGTCTTAACAAGTTTCTAGTGTCGTTGCCGGGGACTTGAGTCGTTTACTCAGTTCTTTTAGATTTAAATTTTCAGTTTAGTAGGACTTTTTCTTTACTTTCGTTATTTATATTTTGTATAAATTCTCTTTTTATATTTTGTTAACTTTACAAAATTCTCTTTTTATATTTTGTTAACTTTGGTGCTTACAGAATCTTGTAGTTTGCTTTTTTTTTCCTTTATGCGAGGTAAGTTTTCTATAGATAAACCTTTGTTTGATCCAGAAATTACCAAAACAGAAAGAAAAAGAAACAAGAAACAAATAAGCCACCAGGACAAACTTCGTCTATCGATTCTCCTTCACCGGAAAAACCACTTGTACATGATAATATGGCTGACAGAGGGGGAGAAGGAAATAGACCACCAAGGAGGACTCTTGGCGACTATGCATACCAACAAGGACCAGAGCACTACAACAACATAATCATCTCTCCTTTCAACAATAAAGTTATGGAACTGAAGCCAGCATTACTCAGCCTCATTGGCTCACATCCATTTGTTGGGCTCGACCATGAAGATCCATACACACACTTATCTACATTCATGGAGCTATGCAGTACCATGGGAGCCTCAGACGAAGATGCTGAAGCTGTTTACCTTATAGCGTTTCCTTTTTCTTTGACAGGTAAAGCTAAGACTTGGCTTCAATCGCAACCAAACAAAAGTTTGAGCACTTAGGACGAATTGGAGATTGTTGGATATAGGGAGAGCAACAAGAAGAATGAAGCTTATGACTTGGAAGAATGTTTTGGGCTTTTTATATGCCTTGAAGATTGTAGTTCAAAATGAAGTGTATAAGAGGCCAATTTTTTGATCCTTGCATTGGATGCACATAATCATTTACATGCTTAAATGTTTTCATCAAAGTATCAAAGCTATTTCTAAAAAAGGAACTTAATGGGTAATTTTTTGGAAAAATGTAAATCCTACTGATTTAATCGATTACACATCAGTATAATCGATTATTTGCTTTGATTTTAAATCTCGAAAAGCATTGAAGAACATTTTAATCAATTATATAACCTTTGTAATCGATTACATAGTGTAAAACAAAAATTATGCATTGTTGCTTTAATCGATTACCATTAGTTGTAATCGATTACATAAGCTATCTAGAAAAGCATGTTTCGCTGGTTTAATTGATTACCATAAATTGTAATCAATTACACAAGCTTCTTCTAAAATAAAACATCACTGCTTTAATCGATTACAACTCGGTTTAATCGATTATTCTGTTCGTTGTAAAACCTAGAATAAAGCTTTGAACACTTTAATCGATTAAGTGACAACTTAATCGATTACATAAGCCATTTTAATTGATTATGTGGTGAGTTGTAATCAACTACAGTCTATTACAAAAAGTTGTTATAAATAGAATAAAGGCTTGTCTTGAAACTTAACTTGAATACTTCAAATTTTCTAAATACACATAAGCCTTCTCAAAGTTAGAAAGTGATTTTCTGGGTTAACTAAGTTCTTGTCCCACTTTTTAATCTTCATGGGTATTGAATGATTTCTTGGGCAAGAGTTTTCAAAGAAGTTTTGGAAAGCATGTTCTGAAATTCTTTTTCTTCAATTCAATCCTGATTGGTAAACCACATGCATTCATATTCATTGGATCATCAGGTTGTTTCTCTCCATTCTCTTTGGTTGTAAATTTGTTTTCGCAATTTTTGTTATTTGATGCTAGTGTAAAGAGTTCTTTGAAGTTTGTGCTAGAGTAGACTTCTCTAGGGAAGAACAGAGTAGTGTTCTCTGGTTCTTGATCATTAGGAGTCTAATAGGGTTTTAGATTTCTATTCCTTATCTAGGGTTGATAAAGAGGGATTGCTGTAAAGCTTGTAAGAACTGAAATTTATAATAGTGGAACTCTAATATAGTGTTGATTAGAAGAAACTGGATGTAGCTTCTCTTGAGAAGTGAACCAGTATATATTCTTGTGTTGATATTCTATTCCTTAATCTCTACTAGTTATCTTGTTCATTTGTTTCTTGTTTTATTATCATTACTCAACAAGTTCTATTTTGAGCAATTGATTTCTTGAGCTGAGTGATTTGATTGATTAGAAGTATTCTTGGTTTAAAAGTGATTAAGATCCTTAACTCTAATTTTATAAATAAATTTTAAAAGACCAAGTTTAAACCAATTCAACCCCCTCTTGGTTATTGTTGGTATTCCTATTATTTTCAGAGATGAAATTCATTGCTAGATTCTTTCCTCCATCAAGATTCATCAGTGCCAAATCAACAATTGCCACATTTTCTCAAGGAACAGACAAACCTCTATGTGAAACAAGGGAGAGATTCAGATCATTACTGCGGAGGTGCCCAAATCACAATTTTGATGATGCTGTGCAACTACATATTTTCTACAGTGGTTTGAAACCTCAAACAAAAATGATTATAGATGCCTTAGTTGGAGGTATGATGATGTCAAAGAGCCCGGAGGAAGAAATTATAATCATTGAGTCCATAGCAGCAAGTGATTACCAATCTTACCATGATAGATCTCCAATTCAAAGGAAGGGTATAATGGAGCTTGATATTCAAAATGTCATTCTAGCTCAAAATAAACTTTTGATCAGCAACTATAGGCCATAACCAAATAGATAGGCCAACTTCCTCAACAAATTCAACAAGGAAGATCACAGAAAACACACACAGCTCATCAAGTTCAACAAATCCTGAGATGTGATTTTTGTGGTGGAGAACATCAAAATGGCCACTGTTCAACACCTGGTGATTGTCAACCAGAAGAAGAGGCTAATTATTTGCAGAATCAAACCAGACCTCAGCAGAATTATCAAGGAAATTACCAAGGTTACCGAGGTGGTCCAGGTTCAAATCAACCTTATGGTTGGAGACAAAATAATGCATATAGTGCTCCCACTAACCCTCCTTTTGTAGGTCCTTCTAACAATTCCTATGCAGGTCCTTCTAATAATTCTTATATAGGTCCTTCAAATAGAGGTCATCAACACAAGCTTAGTCTGATAGATTGACAAAAATAGAAGACATTCTTACCCAGTTTATGCAGATGTTCATTTCCAATCAAAAGAACACAGACGCTTCCATCAAAAATCTTGAGGTTCAGGTAGGACAACTTGTAAAACAATTATCTGAGCATGGGGGTGGCTCTTTCTCAACAAACACACAAGTCAACCCAAAGGAACAATGCAAGGCTATTACAACAAGAAGGGGGACTGTGGTAGGTTTGAAGGATGACGATGAGAAAAAGAAAAATGAAGGAGTTGTAGAAAAAAAAGATGATGAAAAAAGAATAGAAAAAGAAAATGAAAAAAATGAAGAAGTAGTAACAAATGAAAAAATCGAGAAAAAAGTGATGAGTGAAGAAGAAAAGAAAAAAATTGATAAAGGCAAAGCTATACTAACCCCACCACCAATTCAACATATGCCTTATCCACATGCTTCATCTAAGAAAGCAAAGGAAAGGCAGTACAAGCGCTTCTTGGATATTTTTAAACAACTGTAAATCAATTTTCCTTTTTCTGAAGCATTGGAGCAAATGCCAACATATGCTAAGTTCATGAAAGATCTACTCACAAAGAAGAGAAGATACACAGATGATGAAACCATAGAGTTAGATGCAGGTTGTAGTGTAATAATCCAAAAGACCATTCTAGAAAAATCAAGAGATCCCGATAGTTTCACAATCCCTGTGACTATTGGGAAATTATCAGTAGGGAAATCTCTTCTTGTCTTATGTGCAAGCATCAATCTCATACCATTATCCATGGTCAAGCGGATATGGGAAGTTGTAATCAAACCAACTAGGATGACTTTATAATTAGCTGACAGAACCATTAAGCATCCTTATGGTATCATTGAAGATGTGTTGGTGAAAGTTGACAAATTCTTCTTTCCAGTGGACTTTGTAGTCATGGATATGGATGAAGACAGTAAAGTTCCATTAATTCTTGGCAGACTTTTTATGAAGACTGCCAAAGTATTAATTAATGTTGATGAAGGAAAACTCATGGTGAGAGTTCAAGATGATGCAGTGCAGTTCAACCTTCTTGAAGCCATGAAGTATACACAGATAAAAGAAAGTGTTTTAGAGTATATGTTCTGGATGAGGTAATCTTTGAATCTAAAAGACTAATTCATAGAAAAGATGGTTTGGAAAAAGCACTAACCAAAGCAGTCAAAGATGGAGATGAAGGTGGAGATAAGGAAAGATTAGAATGTCTTCAACAGCTGAATTCCTGCAAAGAGATTCCTTATCATCAATCCCTCTTTCAAGAACTAAAGGAAGATAAGCAAAAAGAGGAACCAAAGCTAGAATTAAAGGTATTACCTTCATATTTAAAATTTTTTTCTTGCAGGTAATTCTGAAAAACACATAATCATCAATGCAAATCTTTCTGATGAAGAAGAAAAAAAATTGGTGAAAGTTTTGCAGGTTAACAAAAAAGCCATTGGTTGGACATTATCAGACTTAACAGGTATTAGTCCTTCTTAGTGTATGCATAGAATTTTAATGGAAAAGGATTATAAACCTGTAGCTCAGCCTCAAAGACGCCTTAATCCAACCATGAAAGAGGTTGTCAAAAAAGAAGTAGTCAAGCTACTAGACGCAGGGATGATATATCCTATTTCGGATAGTCAATGGGTAAACCCTGTACAAGTAGTACCCAAGAAAGATGGTATGACTGTTTTTAAAAATGATGAAAATAAGCTAATCCCAACTCGTACTATTACGAGTTGGAGAATGTGCATTGACTATAGGAAGCTCAACAAAGCCACTAGGAAGGACCATTTTCCATTAACTTTCATGGGTCAAATGCTGGAGAGACTAGCAGGTCAACAATATTACTGTTTTCTTGATGGTTATTAAGATATAATCAAATAAATGTTGATCCTGAGGACCAAGAGAAAACAGATTTTACTTGTCCCTTCAGTGTTTTTACTTATAGGAAAATGCCTTTTGGTCTTTGTAATGCTCCTGCTACCTTTCAGAGATGCATGCTTGCTATCTTTTCTGATCTTGTTGCAAAAAGCATTGAAATCTTCATGAATAATTTTTTTGTATTTGGTACTTCTTTTGATTTATGCCTGTCTAACCTGGATACTGTCTTGAAGCGATGTATTGAGACAAATCTTGTGCTTAATTGGGAAAAATATCAGGTATTGTATTGGGCCACAAGATCTCTATGCATGGAATTGAAGTGGACAAAGCCAAAGTGGATGTTATTGAAAAATTGCCTCCACCAACAAATGTCAAAGGCATCAGAAGTTGTGTGGGACATGCAGGATTCTATAGGTGGTTCATCAAAGATTTTTCCAAGATTACCAAACCATTGAGCAATCTATTGAATAGAGAAGTTCCATTTCATTTTAATGATTCCTGCTTTAACGCTTTTGAAACTTTGAAACAAAAACTAGTTTCTACACCATAATCACTGCACCAAATTGGACCCTTGATTTTGAAATAATGTGTGATGCAAGTGATTATTCTGTAGGAGCAGTTTTGGGACAAAGGAAAAATAAAGTCATACATTATGCAAGCAAAGTTTTGAATGAAGCTCAAATCAATTATGCAACAACTGAAAAAGAATTGCTTGCAATAGTATATGCCCAGGAAAAATTTAGATCATACTTGATAGGATCTAAAGTGGTGATTTTTACTGATCATGTTGTTATAAAATATTTGCTAGTCAAAGCTGATTTTAAACCTAGACTTATCCATTGGGTTCTACTTTTACAGGATCAAGGATAAGAAGGGGAGTGAAAATCATATAGTTGATCATCTTTCTAGACTTACTAGTAAAGAAGTAGCCACACAAGATCCTGAAATTCAAGAAGAATTTCCCGATGAAAAACTATTCAACATTTCATAGAGGCCATGGTTTGTAGAGATGGCTAATTTCAAAGCAGCTGGTGCAATTCCTGATGATTATACGTGGCACCAAAGAAAGAAGTTTTTCAAGGATGCCAAGTACTTTGGGTGGGATGATCCTTACCTCTTCAAAATTGGAGCAGATAATCTCCTGAGAAGGTGTGTAACTCAGGAGGAGGCAAGAAACATCTTGTGGCATTGCCATAGTTCTCCTTATGGAGGACATTACAATGGAGAGAGGACTACTACAAAAGTTGTCCAATCAAGATTCTATTGGCCTACATTGTTTAAAGATGACATACTCGATGCCCATGAGTATGTCCAGAGGTGTGATAATTGCCAAAGAACAGGTGGAATCTCCAAAAGAAATAAAATGCCACTACAAAATATTCTAGAGGTTGAAGCTTTTGATTACTGGGGGATAGATTTCATTGGTCCATTTTCATCATCATATTCAAATGAATACATCCTGTTAGCTGTGGACTATGTGACCAAATGGGTAGAAGCAATAGTTGCACAAAAAGCTGATGCAAAGACAGTTATTCGCTTCTTAAAGAAAAACATCTTTTCAAGGTTTGGGACATCACGAGTATTGATCAGTGATGGAGAATCTCATTTCTGCAACGTCCAACTTAAGAAAGTTCTCCAACACTACAGTGTAAAACATAAGATGGCCTCACCTTATCATCCCGAGACCAATGTGCAAGCTGATGTTTCAAACAAAGAAATCAAAAAAATCCTAAAGAAAACAGTTGCCCAATCAAGGAAGGATTGATCTCTAAAGCTAGATGAAGCTTTGTGGACAGCATACAAAGCTCCTACAGGACTTACACCTTTCCAATTGGTCTATGGCAAATCTTGCGATTTACATGTTGAATTAGAACATAAAGCATTCTGGGCATTAAAGTTTTTGAATTTTGATCCTACTTCTGCAGGTGACACAAAAAGCTCTAGCTTCATGAATTGGACGAATTGAGGTTCTCAGCATATGAAAATTCTAAACTTTATAAGCAAAAATTAAATCATGATAAAAAGCTGTTGAAAAAGAATTTTCAACCTGGACAACAGGTTTTGTTATTTAATTCTAGATTAAGATTGTTTCCAGGTAAGCTGAAATCAAAGTGGTCTGGACCATTCACCATCAAGGAAGGAATGTCACATGGAGCAGTAACCCTTGAAGATCCAGCCACAAAAAGAACTTCGACTATAAACGGTAGCAGACTCAAACATTACTTAGATGGTGATGTTGAAAGATTCACCACTGTGGTACAATTGTAAGAAGTTTGAGCTACTAAGGCGTCCAGCTAAGATAATATTAAAGAAGCGCTTCTAGGAGGCAACCTAGTATATTCTAAACCTTTCTTTTATGTTGTATATTATTTATATAGTTTGTGTAAATATAGAATGAGGCATATTTAAAATTAGTAAGAAACCACACTAAAAACATTAAAAATTTTATTGGTAATTTACTTTAAAAAAACTGGTGTTTAACTCGCCCAGGCGAGTGAACAATGAGCAAAATACTCGCTTGAACGAGCAGAGTCCTACAGCATGAATCAGCAAGGCAAAAAGTGGATTTGTTACTCATTTCTCAAAATCACTTTCATCCCTTCATTTTTCTTGCTGTGGCTACTTCTTCTTTTCTCTAACTCGCCTAAGCCATTGCATCCATACCCATTCTCCATACTTCAATCAAGTAAATCCCCTTATCCCTTGAAATTAATTACAGTATGCATGATTCCCTTTAGCTTTCTTCTATATTTACATTGTAATAATGTAGTTATATTGTTTTCTTCTAAACTTTCAAGCATAGTTAGGTCAAGAAGTTATGAATTGATGTTCCATTTTGAGATTGATTTGAAATGTTTATTCTAAATGTCTTTGTTCTTCTTCTTGTTTCTGAAATTTTGGGATAATATGGGTACAAAATCTCCTTATTTCCACATACCAAAAAGTGTGCATACCAAGTGTTTGATAAATTGCCTCAATGAAAACAACCATGATTTAGTCCTTCTTTATGCACGAAAATTACTCTATATTTGTATTAGAAAGCTTGAATGTATGTTAGACTTAAAAAGCTCATGAAGACCTTTGTGCATCACTTTGAAATTCCACTAAAATGTCAAAATCATGTGTTCAAAGTTTACAACACTTAGGTTGTTGTTTTATAAAACCATACATTTGCTGAAGCAAGCATTGGAGTAATATGTGTCAAATTGTCCCAAAATTGATTGAGTAATTCATGACATATGCATTAGAAAGGATGAAAAAAAATTTAGTACCCATTTTGCAATGGTTAAAAGAATGATACATCATTTATTTGCTACCATCTAAATGTTGTTTGAATTAACTTGGGGAAGCTAAACATCTGAAAAATTATCTTAGCTTACAAAGATCTTATCATATTCATTTTAGTTCAACGTTGAGATTTTTCAGATGGCTCCCAAAAAGCTCTCCACTAAAAGAGCTAGGCATGAAAGAGAAAGATCCAGCTCCAAGCTTCCTGTGGATTTTATATTTGATGCGCAGAGGTTCCGCACTGAGGAGCACCAGAAGCGATTTGAAGTTATCAAGAATTGGTCCTTCCTTAAAGAACGGAGAGTTTGGCTTAGAGATGGTGAATATCGAAAATTCACCATGGAGATTGATCGGAGAAGATGGAGGCCCCTTGAAACACCTTTGCAAAAATTTGACCCTGCCGTAGTGTTGGAATTTTATGCCAATGCTTGGCCAACTAAAGAAGGTGTTCTAGATCAACGTTCCTTTGTGCAAGGCCAGTGGATTCCTTACGATCCAGATGCGATTAATCAATTTCTAGGGAATCCACTCATCTTGGAAGAAGGCCAAAACTGTGAATACATTAGCAGGAGGAACATCATTTCTGGATTTGATGAACAGGCTATCACCCAGCTATTGTGTGCTCCTGGTTGTGACTTTGCCCGAAACATTGCAGAGAGTAGGGTGAGATTAATAAGAACTAGCATGACAACACTCACTCAAATCTGGATGACTTTTATCCTCAGCAACGTGCTTCCAAGTGATCATAATTCTGACTTGACTATGCCCAAATGTCAGCTTGTTTTCAGTTGCGTAGAACAACTCAGTATTCATGTAGCACAGTTGATCTCAGACGCCATTCATCAATTCATCATAACTGAGCCTCCTCGACATCCACTGAACCCAGAAAAGTCTAACAGGGCCCTTGGATTTCCTGCTTTAATTATTGGGTTATGCCAATTTTATGGTGTGCAGATACAACCCTCCAAGACAATCTGACCTCCCATCAACAAAGCTTTCATTGAGAAATACTGCCTAGCCAGACAAGTGCAGTAGTCACCAAAGCCACCCTCACTGGATTCCATCTCAGCTCATCTTCAAAGAATGGAACTTCAGATGAGTACCTACATACAACATATGGCTGATCAGCAAGCTGCCAATTACAGAGTCCAGATGCATCTGAATGAAAGTTTCTATAATTATACACTGCATCAACACCGCCAGGATCCAAACCCTTTTCCTTGGCCTACCCCTGACCAATTCAGGGCTCATGTTGCTTAGCCTGGGAACAGGTCCATTTTTCAGGAGGAAGCAAAAAGCCCTAGGGCTGGTCAAGATCCTGTGGTTGATCAAGGCCCTGTAACTGACCAGGAAGCTGCTAATGGAGAAGAAGAAGCAACAAAAGATGAGGACATAATACATAATTTGGCAGATTATCTCATTGATCTCCAAAATCAGTGACATTATTTATAATTCCTTTACCGCTTTATTTACCGCTTTCTTGACTACCTTAATTATTTTACTATGTTATTATTGCCTTTTCTATTCTTTTGAACTATCTCATTTTTATTGAGTATGTTAGACTTTTTGTTTGAACAATTGTGCACATTTATGATCATTTTGGTATTGTGCACTTTGACAAGGAACACAAAAGGTTCCTTCTTTTTGGAATTTATACATATTTTCGATTAAATTTTTTGTTTATTAACATAACTCTTTTTGGGGCTTAAATAGAAATTTTTTCTTGAATACATCATGTTTTGAAAAGAATCAACAGATAAATGTTTTGAAACTTACTTATTGATTTGGATCAGAACACAACAAAAAGAAATTTTTTTAGGAAACTTTGAGAAATGAAAAGCAACTGAATGTTTTTCCAAAGATCAAATGAAGGCAGGATTTTTTACATAGAATTGATAAAAGACATCTTTTGGAAACATTGATTTGATATGAACATGAAAACATGTTAGCTATGAGGAAAATGAAGTCATGGAATCAAGAAGAAGATGAATGCAAGTTTTGATGTTTTACATGCCCACTCAATTGATGGCATTTGTAATTTCTTGCTCAATCTTGGTTCAAGTGGTTAAAGCCTCATAATCCTCACTATCTTGAGTTATTCATGCACTCATACATACATTAAATCATTTCTAATCATATGGTAATAAACATTAAGATGTTAAGTCATAAAGGCAATTAGATTCTTAGAAAAAAATAGTTTTTCACTGTTTTAATCGATTACCTATATGATATAATCGATTAAATGCCTATGAACAGATCTGCATATTGACTTATGAACATTTTAATCGATTACCATTGGTTCGTAATCGATTAAATAAGTCTAACACAGAATCAGACATGTTCTGTGATAATTGATTACATCACGGAATAATCGATTATCTGAGTCACTGCAAAATTCTCAAATGCATTTTTATCTAGTTTAATTGATTACTAGATTATTGTAATCGATTAAATATACATTAATAAGTTTTTCACATTATCTGTGATAATCGATTATTTGAGAAATTAATCGATTATCTATGTGTATCAGGAAACACAGGTCATTTGGAATAATCGATTACAAGATTACTTAATCGATTATTTTGTTCTTGGCATTTTTCCAGAATCCTAATGAACACTTTAATCGATTATCTGGTTAAAATAATCAATTACATTGACGAAATAATCGATTATAGTTAGTTAAGTCTATTTTTTTATAAATAGAACAGCTTACACTGGTTTGAAAAAAAAAAAGAGATACATTGTGAAGTTTTCAAACAAGCACTTAGAAAATCACCTTCAAGAGTTCATAATACAAAAAGAAAGAGGGAGATTAGAAAATCAAAAGGATTCTAAGAGTCATGGGGTTTGTCATGTTATGAAGTCATTGTCTACATGATGCAAAGTTTTGTTCAAGCTTTCTGATTAAAGAAGTCATCAAGAAAGATCATTTGCATACATTCTCAGTCTGGTTAGATCATTCATTTTATTGAATTCACTGAGGAATGAGAGGTGATATCTTTCTTGAACTATAAGCTTGGTTATTGTTGATATTTATGTTGTATTTGTTGTTGAATGTTCTTATAGCAAATTGTGATCTTTAAAGCTTTATCTAGAAAGGTTTCTAGAGGAAAGAACAGAGAGGGGATCTCTGGTTCTAGATCTTTTGAGAAATCTATAGGTTTAGATTTTGAATTTTCCTTGGGAGGGTAAGAGAGATCTTTGTAAGCTTGTAAAGATAATATATTTGTTATAGTGGAACTCTGACCAAGTGTTGGTTAGAAGAAAACTGGATGTAGCCTCCGGGGTTGGGAGGTGAACTAGTATAAATCTTGTGTGCTTGAATAATTCTGTTTATCTTCATATTGTTCTTGAAGTTTTAAGTTTTGTTCATATTACAAGATTGGTCAGAGCACTAAAGTGGTTTGATTGGTTAAGGTGAAGATATTGTTTTCTTAATTGTTTTTAAAAAGATACGAGCCTTCTTGAAAATCTTCCACTGTAGCAATTTTGAAAGAAAATTTTAAAAACTCTGAGGTAAAACCAATTCACCCCCCTCTTGGTTATTTGAGCAAGTGTTCATTATATTTTCAAAACTGACCTTAAGCCTAAGTGAGTGTGTGCATCCACAGAAATCATATTAAGTGTCCTCACCGATCTATTTAATAGTTGATTTTGCATAAATTTCTAATTATCATAACATATGATTCATGGATATGATTTAGGAATTCTTTCTTTTTGAACATTTTTTAAGCCATTGGCCAAAAAGCTCTCCTAATATATAATGATTTATCATTTACAAAGCTCTTTGAGCCAAACACAAATATTTTGTTGGAACCCTAACCCAGAATAGAAATTCCCTACCTTACCTTAGGTTAGGAGAGCAAAGGAGAATTTTGTTGAGAAATTTTATCAGTTGGGTAGCTAAAATAATGAAAAATACTTTGTTTTAAAATGTGGCTAAAGTTACAGAAAAGAAAAGAAGAAAAAAAGAGAAAAAGGAAACAAACTCCTTGTGTTCTAAATTGTACAGAATATTATAAAATCGTATGAAAGTTGGATAATTGGAAGGATTGATATGCAATATGAATATCTTGGTAGGAAAAGAAATAGGAAGTGACGATAGCAGTGTTTTATCTTTGTTTGCTCTCCTATTCTCAAGTATTTTCGAATATCCAGAAAAACCAAGATTCCTTTCAAGACAGGCTCAACCCTAAAAGCCCTAATGATCCATGATAATTATGTACTATGATTTGATGGGAAATGAAATGCAAAATTTATCTATGATTTGAATCAATGAAATATTTTCTTTGATGTTCTTTTAGAAATAAAATGTAAATTCTTCTTAATTACATTTTGTTTGGTGAATTCCATATTTTGTATTTTCAAAATCTTATAGTTGACTAAAGTAAAAAAAAAAAAAAAAAAAAAAAAAAAAAAAAAAAAAAAAAAAAAAAAAAAAAAAAAAAAAAAACATGTGTGTTCTGATCACTCTGGAAAGTTGATTCTTTACCAAGCATGTTCATATTAAAAGTATCTTTTATACTCCTAGTGTTCTTTTACTTTGCTTGAGGACAAGCAAGATTCTAGGTTAGGGGGAGTTGATAAGTATCAAATCTTAGTAAAATTAGGGTTATAATGATGGTACTTATCATTTGATTTAGTAAATTTCTTGATTAAAAATCACCCTAAACCTAGTGGTTTATGTGTTGTGCAAATATGTAGGGGACTTATTCACATTCTAGAAGATTCATCCACTCAAATATGGTGTTTTGAAAAGTACCAACTATATCTGGAGCTTCCAAGCAATCCATGCAAGAAGGGGTAAAAGAGTAAAAAATCTAAGCTCATTCGCCCAAAGCTCGCCCAGGCTAGGATCTTTCTTCATCAAGAAGGCTTTAACTCCCCCAGGCGAGTGAAACCAGCACAAAATGCTCGCCCAAGCGAGTTCAAGTTCCAAGAAAAGGTGGCTAGCTCGTCCAGGCAAGTGAAAACAAGCAAATTGGCTCGCCTGGGCGAGTGGACTCAAGCAGGAGGCCAATTCCTATAAATAGCCATGCAAACTTGGAGCAAATGCATTCTATTTTTGAAAATTCTCTGCCTTGTACGTGAGAATAGAGTATAATAGCTTAGGGAGAGTGAGAGAAGTGAGAATTAGTGTGGAAACTCTACCAGAAAGAAGCGGCGATGATTCCTTTCATCAATTCTTCAATTAAGGAGGTGCTTTCCACAATGATTGACTAGCTTCTCTTAAGAATTTGATGTAATCTTCTTACCCCTATGCATCTCTTAATATTTATTTATGCATGAACCTTTTCTACTCCTTATTGGTAATTTCATTTTGTCCTTAATGCTTGATTTTACTTGATCACTAGTTTGATGAAATTTAATCCTAAGTTTGACTGGAAAGTACTCTTAGGGTTTGAATTGAATGATTTTACTTATTACGTTACGTTGCTAGGAATAGGGCATAAGGTTTTGATTACAAATAGCACGCGATTATGATTATAATGTTGGGATATTTATTTGATATACGAGGGATCGATATTTAGTAAATATCTTTAGGATTCTCAAATACGAGGGATCGATTTGGGGTGATTTAATGTGTGCATCAATAAGGATAGAAAATGATTTATGCATGGTAAAATTAATTGAATTTTAAGTGTACGAACGACGAAATCCAATCCTCCATCAATAATTAAAGAACAAACCTTTCCACTCACTAAGCATCGAGAATGAAAAATGTTTTCTCTTTGTGTATCATTTCTATCTTTGCACAAGTTTCCCATGAGTCGTCTTACCATCAAAAGATCTCCCTTTTCCAGTTGAAGAAAATAATCATCCTCAACTTACTTAGAGGAACTGTGAGAACTCTTAGATGACTCACTATCCACCTCTCCATTTTCCAACACAATCATGGCCCTTTTGTTAGGGCATTGGGATGCAATATGACCCTTACCCAAACACTTAAAGCATTTAATTAAACTAGATTTATTGGAAGGGGAATGAGGAGGAGAAGTAGAATTACCTCTTGCAGACTTTCGTTCAATATGGTGGGAAGAAGAACCCTCCTTCTTGGAAGTGTTCTTATCCTTCCAAGATGAATGACCATATGAAGACTTCTTGTAGGCTTGTTTTCTCTTCAATTGTTGCTCCACTTTCATAGCCCTGTGTATAAGTTCATCCATGGTGTTGTAGGTTTGAAGTTCTACAACATCTTGAATGTCCCTATTCAAGCCATTCAAAAATCTTGCCATTGTAGCCGCATTAGTCTCCTCAAATTTTGCCCTTACTAAAGAAATCTCCATCTCCTTGTAGTAATCATCAACACATTTACTTCCTTGATAGAGTGTTTATAATTTGTTATGCAAATCCCTTATGTATTGAGGTGGAACAAGTCTCTCCCTCATGATTCCTTTCATTATAAACCATGTGTCCGGTCGATATCTCCTCAATCTGCCTCTTTCCATTTTCACTTGAGTCCACCAAGCCCTATCAAGCCCTTCAAATTCTAAGCTAGCCAACTTCATTTTCTTTTCTTCACAAAAATTGTGACAATCGAAAACTTGGTCAACTTTTATCTCCCAATCAAGGTAATCTTTCGGGTCATTAGTACCTAGGAACTTAGGAAGTTTAAATTTCACATCTTCCATTCCATCCTTATTCCTCCTATGCCTATTCCTTCTACCATCTTCATGGCCATCCTCACTCCCTTGAGAAGAATGAGGTGACCTATGATGTCTCCTTCTCTCCATGTCCTCCATTCTTCCACTCAACTCTTGAGTACTTCGTTGTATCTCATCAAAACGTTCTCCCATCCTCCTTTCAACATTTCTTTGCAACTTATCCATTTGCTTAGCCAATGAAGTCATTAGCTTAGCAATTCTAGGTGAAGGTGGATCACTATCGTTATCGGACACCATTGCTATAAGAAAATGGACCTTACCACTCACTAAGTGTTTACACTCTTTAACACTCGTGTTTCACACTTGTAAGACTTTTTCTATAAGGTTCACTGTTGTCTTTTTCCACTCTCTAACTCTTTTTCAACTCTTGAAATTCAACCAAAGAATCCAATTCAATGAATATCCAAAGTGAAAGATGAAACAAATTCAAACTCAACTTAAGAGGTCAAGGAAGAAAAAAAAAACTTTAAGACAAAAACCTTGAAAATTTAGAAGACAAAAAATAAAAGCTCAACAAGAAAAACACAACTCAAAAGGAAAGTCAAAGAAGACAATGATGAAGATATAAAAAAAATAATTGACTAAATATAAACCACTGTAATTATGCAAAAACAAAGTGATATTAAGCAACAAGAAACACACTTTAAGAGATAGGGCTTTTAAAATAAAATTTTGGCTGTCAACTTTTTTTTATACTTGGGTCCTCATATTTTTTTATATTTTCATTTTGACCCCAATATATTTTTTTAATAATTGTCTTTTGATCCTTCCTAATTCCTCTTTTAGGATCCAAAATTTTTTATATTTGCACAAATACCTCAATTCTCTCTAGACAGAATTTTAGAGGTCAAACTCAAAAAATTTCCAGAAATGCTATGAGTTTCATGAAGAACACGAAGAACAACCCATATTCAAAACAACTCAAAATTCAACAAAATGATAGGGGAGTTGAAGACAATTGCAAGCTAAACTCAAAAATCACACAAGAAAACACACAAAGAACAACAAACAAGCAAGAATCATGATTTTAAATTTTCATTTTTCGAGGAAAAAAATAAAAACAAAAATGCAAATAACATAGATAGAAATCTTTATGAAATTCTTTCCGGAATCAAGCTCTGATTACCACATGATGACTTCCAAGACATGAATGCTTGAATTGGATTGTTTTTGGATTGCAAACTTCAAGACTCCATGAATTTTGGTTGAAAACCCAAATAGAAAAATGGAGAAGATTAAGGAATGATTAGGAATGATGCCACGATCCACAAACGAAACGATAAGTCGTAGGAGGATTTGCCACAAAGGAAAACTTCCTTGATAAGAATCGATTTGGTTTCAATCAAGAACCAACAAGAGGCTAAGATCTCAATTCAAGCAAAAGCTTAATTTCTATTAATCAAAGTTAACCAAAAATAGCAAAGTCTCAGTATTTATATGGCTAAGCCTCTAATTAAATACCTAAAAATGTAAGTTTAGGCCTATTTGCGGAAATATCAAAGCCCATTACAAAAATAACAAAAAATATATAGGAGCACTACAATTTTAACTAAAAATAATCGATTAATACGACTCGTAATCGATTAAAACAGAGCGTTCCAGCACTATGTAATCGATTACAGAAACATTGTAATCAATTAAAACTGACAGGATTTGCCTTGTGTAATCGATAACAGAAATGTTGTAATCGATTAAAACAGACAGACAGACAGACAAACAAACAACACTAGCTTGTGTAGTCGATTACAGAAATGTTGTAATCAATTAAAACAAATAGCACTTGCTTATTACAACAAACAAGACTTTTGATGTAATATTGAAAGGCTTGGGTTCTAGCTCTTGTCATGGTTGCTTCAAAGCTCACCAAAAGAAGTGCTTTAAGTTCTCCTTCTAAAGCTTTGGCTTGGAATGGACCTCCATCATCATGATCCTTAGATAGTCCTCTATCATTTCTTGTTTCTTTTCGATTATCGACATACTCATCCATATTATTGTGGTTGAAGTTGTTCATCAGGAATAACAGGTTGTTATTCATAGACAAAGTCATTAGTGGAAGAAATCTCGACAATACTTTGGTGAAAGAATGCAAACAAAGGTTTGAGTATACTTTGTATGTACGCATAAGCAAACTCCAATGTTTGAAGATTTGTACCAATGAGATTGCTCATAAGGTCTTCTCCGCTAGCACTAAAGAACTATATATTGTACCCATAATCTTCTGAATGATAATAAGGTTGTGGCATAAATTCATATGATTTAGGATGTGGTTGTAGTTCTTCATCATGCATGTTGGCAATGTGTAACATCCTCAAAAAATTTATCTTGAGTTTATAGTCATGTTTAAATTAATTATGGATATGTGATGATAGTTTGATACAAGGAGAATAAGATAGAATTTATTTGAACATAAGATGTCCAAAACTATCCACACTCATAAAACAACTTCTACCACCTGTTTTTAAAAAATTCATCTCTCTCTCATTTCTTACTCAAATTAGGCTTATGATATATGGAATTAAATATATAGATGTTAACTATAACATATAAAAAATTTTATCAAAAAATGGATTGTTTAATGCTTGTAGTCTTGCAAATACTAAGAGATGTTATTGTCCTAATTTGAACCCGTTGGCAGCTTTGGAGTTTAGTTTTTAAAATACCATATCTAGAGTTTTAGAACTCCAAATGAGGCATGTGATTCCTTGTTAGTAAGCTTAGGAAGTCTAGTTTAACATACTAAAAGATGGAAATTTATGGACTGGTATGTTCGTACAGAGTATAAAAAAAGAATGAACCATATATGGTAAAAAATTTCTAGCTATTTGAAAGAAAAATCTGATCTTGGCAACGTGTAGCTCCTAGAATTTTGGCACAAGGACTAAAATTTTCAGCCAAGCTTGGACCAATCAGAGGTTGCCTCATGAAAGATCCATTTCCACATGCACATGGGTATGTGAACTAACAGAAATAGAAGTGGTAAACAAGAGTCCATGAGAAGTCAATAAAATCAATAAGACAAGCAAAGTCCAAGATTCTTAAACCATCTTGAATGGCTATCAACGTGGAAGCTTAGGAACTTAGAAGCAAATGATGATTTCAGCCAAGCACTTAAGAATCAATCATATTTTGTCTCATGTCCAAGCCTTTCCACATGGCATACAACCAAGCTTAGGGAATCTTTGATTTTTTAGAAACTACACACCAAAATTTTAGATACAGCTGTGGATGTATATGAAGTTGTGGTATGTATGTGCAGCTGTAATCAAATAATGAAAACCCAGCAAATGAAATTAATGTATGTGCAGCTATAATCAAATAATGAAAACCCAGCAAATGAAATTAAGCTCCAATCATGCCCCACGTGCATTTGGGTCAAAGAATGAAGGAATATTGCAAAGCTTGACCAAAGAAAAATCTAGTGCATAAGATAAGATTTTAGGATAATATCTCTTAAAGTAATGATTAGTTAGTTGCATTTTAACCAAACTAACTACTAACTAAAGTTGAAACCTAACTAAATCCTTTCTATTCTAACTAACTTGATTAATATAAATAGCTTGGAGTATCACAAAATTTTGCACATAACTTCTAAGTTTCCAAAGTTTACTCTCAGGGTTACTTGCTTTCTTTACACCTTGCTTTTTATTTCTCACCTTCTTTGTTGCTCATAACTGTAGCTTCCCTCCTAGTGTCTTAAAAAAAGATTTTCTTCCTTGAAGATTTCCAAGAAGGGCAGCCACCTACTTAGTCAATTGCAAATCCAATTCACTTGAGGTAGACTAGGCTTCAATCTTTAATTAAGGATTTATTTGGGCTAACCTATATGTGTAATGGTGCAGATTTATGGCTGATTATTTTAGGCTGAATTTTCATATCATTGAAGGGTATTTTATGATGTGGTTATGTTGATTTAAGAATAGGATAAGTTGATGATTGAAATGCTGAAATTTTAGTAATATTTGGACTTGATTTTAATGATCTTGGGAATTGATTTTGATGACATTTGGACTGTTTATTTATATTTACATTGTGGGACTATTTTGAATTAATTTTAAGAAGTAGAGGTTGAATGGTATGCGAATAAATGGTTTAAATACTTAAGTGGTTCAACTTTGAGGATTAAGTAGTAGGGTGATAGGTGAAAGGAGATTAAGATCTAGATTAAGTTCTAATTTTCTTGTGAGAGTGTAAAGGAATTAGAAATTATTTTGGAAGGTATATTGTGGTTTACTAGTTAGATTACTAACATGTTGTCTTTGTAACACCCCAAAATTTCATAACTATAGTTCAATAGATATTTATGAAAGTCTTAAGTTAGGAAAGATTTGATTATGTGGATGAAATATCAATTCGAGACATTACGGAAGTGTTTGGGAAAAATAACCATATTGTCCTTACCGTAAATTAGAAATGACAAAAATGCCCTTGAAAGTAAAAGGACGATAATGCCCTTGGACATTTTGAGAATTACAAAAGTGCCCCTAGATATTTTAAGATGAAAACTTACACAAATACCGTTGGATATTTTGAAAATGACAAGAATACCCTTAGATATTCTGAATAGATATTTCTATGATGGAAATGACAATTATGCCCTAGGATGAAGGATGAATTTACCATGATGCCTTCAGACCAGAAATGATCAAATATTCTTAGGGATTCTGTGAGAACCTAATGGAAATACAGAATACTATTAAATAGCAGATTATCAAAATAGTTGTGACAGGAAACCATAAGTGGAATTAGGTTTTTCTTAAGTATCCAACGGTATAAAAGGAAGATAAACTTATGTCCCCACTCTTAGGTGTGAAGAACACGTGTAGAATCATGTAGAAAGGAAGACAATATTCATGAAAACCACTTATAAAAGTAAAGCCATGTGATGAATACAAGTGTTAGGACACTTGTAAGGCACATGATGAAGATTTTCCCTCTACATTTATGTGAAGCTTGGAAAATAATGGTGAAGCTTCATGATTTTGCCAACTCAAAAGGACACTTGGAAGAAGATTAAGAGAAGGCTTCATGAATCAAACAAGTGTCAAGACAATTGTATGGTGTAGGTTTAGTTTAAGTAGATTTTTCTTAAAAGGCAAAAATCTTATCTTGTCCCTTTGGCAGAACACGTGGATAGTTCTAGTCATTATTTCAACGATCCCAACGGTCAAAAGTTATATATGTGAGATAGGAGTATAAGTTTAAAATTTTAAAGAGATCCAACGGTTAACGAATCCAGAATTAATATTTTACTAAAATGGGTTTTGGTAAAATTCAAGAAATGAAGAAAAGCACGAAATTCCCTTAAAAGCTTGGCTACTCCACGTGAAGAAGAAGGAAATTGGTGAAATTTGCTCTCCAAGAAAGCTATGGCACGTGTACCATCAAGAAGAATGGAGAAGCCTTGAGAAAAATCAAGATAAAGGACACTTGGATGGTGGAAAAGCTAAGATACATGCAATTGGTCCATGTGTAAAGTAAGGTAGTAATGAACTAAGAAGATTTTTGTAGCCAAAACCCTATATAAAGGATGAAGTGGACCGAAAATGAAGGCAAGCTTGGCCAAGGAATGTACGTGTAACACCATTTTAAATCCCTTCCATCTTTTCATTTTCCAAATTCTACATTTTTCACCCTTCCACTTTCAAAGAATAAAAGTATAACACAAACCCTAGCACCTTGAAGCTTCACGTGGGATCTAGGAGCTTTTAGGAGGAAGTTTATCAAGTTTTTAAGAAGAAAGAACAAGGTATGTATAGGGGAGTTTATGCTAAATATAGTTTAAGTGTTAAGTGATGTTTTGATAAGTGTTTGAATCTTTGTAAAGTATGACTTATATACAAGAAGTTGTTGGATTTGGATTATATTTACATGGTTAAGTGCTTTAGAAAAGTTATGTATTATTTTCTGTGTTGTTGAGTGTTTCTATGAAAGCACACCATGTGTTTGATAAAATGTTTTAAAGAGATAAAAATGGTTTAAGTATTGTTTTGTTTAAATAAATATTTGGAATATTTGTGTTGTTGAGTGAATTATGAATATTTATGGATTTCATGAATTCTTATGAAGCTTTATGATAAAGATAGTTTAAGAATTATTGGTGTAAACAAGCGCTTGAGTTTTGGTTTATTTTACTTGTTTTTGAGAAATTTATGGAATTGAACTATGGTTGTATGCTTGAGTGCTTTTATAAAGTTTTATGTGATCAATGGAAGAAGTTTTACATGTTGAACTCTGTGTTAGTTCCATGTTGAAAATTTGAACATATGAGATATAAAGTGAAGAGTAACGTTGAAGAGTAAATATGAGATAAAAAGAGATTCATTTATGCATATTTCATCTGCATATGCCTGGCGGGGGCTAGTCCGTGAAGAGAAGATGTGTCAGATAGCTTAACTGAGTCCATGCATTCAAACAAGAGAAGTCTGAGCTGGGGGGTAGTGGCAGTGAGGACCACACCACCATGATGATCACATAGATGGAGGTGACCTTCCTATTTGCAACACTGACCTACCATGACTGAACGGATAAGTTCTGTGCCACAGAGAGAGTAGGGCTATCTTGATTATGGTACCAATTGATGAGAATTTGAAAGAGATTCATGCATCATATAAAGAAGATGAGCATGCATCGCATGATGAGTATGTGTATGATTATCTGTATGCTGTATACACTGTGTGACTTGAACTATGTTTATCATAAACTTACCCTATTTTGTGTCTGCGGTCGACACCTGTGATGACCCCAATTTATTTGGGCGAGCAGAGGAATAGTGAAGCCTAAGCAATGGATGGTTATGAAGAAGATGTGATGAACTGTATTTTGTACAGTATATTTGGACTTGTATTTTGGACTTTATTATGTTAAACTGTATTTTGTACAGTATATTATTTTGTTTTGAACTTAAAAACGTTTGATGATAATTAATTCATTTAGAATTAATCTAAGAAAAGGAGAAAAAGAGATTTTATAGAATTAAATAATTTCTTTATAAAAAGGGTAATAAGCGAAATTAATACCTTTCGTATGAATTATTTTAAGCGAGAAGAAAAGAATTTTCCGTGAAATTTGTAACTAAGATAATTTTAAAGCAAGTGGAGAAGATATTTTATTCAAAATCAATAAAATACAAGAAAGTAAAACGAGGCGTTATAGTCTTTAACTTGAGGATATTATGTTGTCATGCACAAGTTGACATGATTTTGATTGAATAAGGTATGATAGCCTAACCATACTTTTGGTACGTATGATGTTGTGATGGAAATTTTTCCATGAGGTTGTATGAATTTGCTCACGGATTGTATGATGGTTTTTCTGTGATGATATATATGTTGATTCATGTTTTCGAGTCCATTACAAGATTTGTGAAACAAGATCTGATACTACATCCAGTATGAGATGTAGAGACCAGGTGCAAAAACATGGAAATGACATGCATGATTAGCGTAAGACGACCACAACATTTTGACATCCAATACGAGATGTAGCTACATACAGTACGATATGTAGAGGCCATGTGCACCCTGAAATTTCATTCATGCACACATGTTGTTGAATGGTTACTTATTGTATGAATTTTATTGGAATTTATTGATGGCTACTAATGTACTAACATATTTGGTGGTTTACTTTTGCCTATTGAGAAATTTTATTTCTCACTAGATTTGTTTCATTTGTTTTATAAATGGTCATAGTAATCATCTTCCTTGATGCTCTAGATTTGGGATGGTACCGAGATAAGGAAAGAAATTGCTACGTTATTACTATGCACCCTGTTATTCGGATTTATGTCTATTTTGGAACCCATTTTCTTGTATCAGTCCTCAGGGACTATGGTTATGTATGTTGAATCTTGTAAGAAGAAGTGAAGTATGATGTAACCATGATCAAATTATGTTTAATGAATTAGGTTTTCAACTATAAAATTTATATTTATTCAATTTTTTTTTACTAATAAACGTTTTGTAAAAATAAACACTAATAAAAATTATCTAGACATATTTAGGTCGGTACACAATGACTGGTGGGCTTTGTTGTGGAGGATGTTGTTCATTTTCCATGTCTATAGCTGAGTGAGATGTGATGGCAACATTTGGATGCATTGCAAATCATGTTAGGCAGACATTTGAATTTTCTCAGTACCAATTCATGTAATGACTCATATGTTCAAGATGTCCTTGAATAGGTTGGTCGATTAATACATATTTGTGTCTTTCATTTCAAATTGTAATCCACTATTGATGATCATCTGCCCAATTTGTGTCATTGTGTCCTCTCATGTCAGTATGATGGATTTTGTCAAAATTATGTGGTGGATTTGGTATGTCTTGACAAAGTTCAAATTGGAGTATAAACCTATCAGTTTGCTGCCACATTACCATTGAGAAACAAATTAAAGCAGCACAAGCATTCCATATATTTGGAATCCTTGTATGCATGTTTTGGCAGAAATGACTTAAACCATCTGTAAGACATTCAATGGAACTAAAAAATAACTTGCGTTAATAATTTTTAAAATAATGTAATTGACGTTTGAATAAATAAAACAAAAATCAAATGGTTCAACTTCCTCGTTACGCATGATGTCGAATCTTGACATTATTCTATAACATCATCACGTGAAATTTTAGAAAATTGTAATCTTTTGCCACTCTATCTAGTAAAGTGTAATATGTTAGTGTCAAACACTTGACCAAAAATAGACTTTAGTTGATTTTTTTTTACCTAATTTGAACTTACCTAGTATTTCAGTCAAGATTTATGTTATAAATGTAAGCTCTGGTTTTAAAGTGAGCCTAAAATGTGTGGTTGAAATAAAGTACATATCAAGTGTGATTGACCAGTACCAACTTTAGAGTAACACTTGGAGCAGATTCCATGAAATGCACAGATTTTTAAGTAACAAAAGAGTAAAAGAAAAAAAAAAGGAGAGAAAGAAAGACAATAAAAGACAAAATAAATTGTTGATGTGTTAATGATTTGAATCTTAACACCTTTTCCCTGATCTTCCTTGCAATGGAAGTCAATCTTCAATTGAACTTCAAAACAGAGCATTCAACTCTTCTCTTGAGTGAGGCTGTTTATGTTTTTCTAATTTCAGAAATGGATTGTGGAAGAAGAATAGGAATGAGTTGGAATGACACCATGGAATAGGAATTCCAATAAGTCTTGCAAGAATCACCACAATAGCTGAGAGGCCATTGATAAGAAACAAGAAATTATTGAAGAAAAACAAGAGAGAAAACTGTCATCACAATTTAGAAATTGTATTAATCATCCAAAGATCCTTACAATCAGTTTGTGAGTGGTTTATATAGATCACAAATTAACAAGCTAAATGACACTAAATGTAATGTAAATACAAATTGACATGAAGCCCAAATGTAGCTTGAAGTGCAAGCTTTCTTTAAAATGACCGTTGGCTTCTAAGTTTCGCGCTTTTGCAGAGTTTATTCATTTAATCGATTATTTCGTCCATGTAATCGATTATTTAACCTAAATAATTGATTACTTGGTTTGGTAATCGATTATTTTGCTCTTATCCTTCTTGGAAACTGATATATGAACAAAATAATCGATTAATTCGACATGTAATAAATTAAAACAGAGTTATTTGCATTTTCAGGCTGATTTAATCGATTACAAGATGCTTTTAATCGATTACAGGTATCAAAAGATGTTTTTAATCTGTTACATGATGCTTTTAATCTGTTAAAACAGACAGCAATCCTTTTGTGTTTCCACTACTTTTGTGGGCTTCTTCTTGCTTTTCCAAGAAATACAAGTTAGATTGGATATGATCTTGAAGTGCTTGAGTCTTAGCTCTTTAACTTGCATTGATTCTCCATCAATTATTAAATAAAATACAAAATACAAAATTGTTCAATTGTTGAAAGATGGCGATGGCTGGACAGATTTTATAAAGATATAGATTACTATCAACATGCATCCTTTTGCTTTCACGAAGACGTATGGGAATGCAATTATATATAAGCATGATAAACCATGATTTACTCAACACACATGATTAATTACATATATAAGTATGATAAACCATTTCATAAGTGGACAAAAAGTAGATGAATGTAATTATAAGCAACCATCCATTGTAGTTAATAGTTTCCGAGGTTACTAAAACCTCTATTGATAATTAATTACTTTGCCTCCAATGATTATTAGCGGTCACCATGAGATTTTTTATCATCACACACCGTTAAGTATATGTGTAAACAGTTAATTTTACTTCACAGATGTTATAGTAAATAAACATGATGGTATACAATTATCTACATGTGATTAATCGTGTTATGAGGTTACTGAAATGTTTAAAAGCTTGTTTAAATTTTTCTTCTTGTTTCTCCTCTAAATACTTTTTATAGAAAAGCTTTAACCTATATTTGGAAAACCGTTGGCAGGTCTCTCAACGATCCAAAAGATACCAAAGGTTTTTTTTTCTTAAAACGTCCGTTCAAGGTGCAGGGAAAAGAGAGCCAAACATAAATTCGAACAAGGCCTAAGTCTAAAACAAAGAGTGGGGTTTGATGGCAGCACGAATTCCAATAACATTAAACGGAGAAGTATGAGGGAACTTCAATGAAAATAGTTGGCTAAGCCCTGGAACATTTCGTAATCAAAATGTATATATTGTTACTTAGTTCAGCGTTATATTTATGTGAACATTTTCACTATCTTCACCCTCAACATCTTATATTTTTAACACGGTATACCAAAACCCATTATCATCTAGACCAAAAACTATTAAACGGCTACCACAAATCCAAGTTCAACCAATTCAAAAAAGAAAACTGTGCATTGTTGATTTGACAGTTGGCTTTTGGCTGTCCACTGTATTGCCTCCAGATTCCATGATTTTTTTTTCCCACCCAAAATCTTAACTAGCAACAATCACTTGGATGAAATATTCAATGAACTTTAACCAGTTCAAAGTCATAAACCAACCATGAATTTGGTGGTATTTTGGCACAATGTTCATCACTCTCAGACCTGTACATGCACACAGTAGAGGTTATAGGAATCCCAAATAAGAAATTAGAGAAGAGAAAATGGTGTTTGAAAGACATAAGAATTTCATCACGTACGTCAATGATGGTGGAATTACAAGTCTTCTCTTCTCTCCAACTTGCATGCCTGAGGACCATGTATATACATGACAATAGTACTTAGAAAAATAATATATTCAATGAAAATCGTTAAAAACATGCTTTCCAACACACTCGCTACTGTTATTAGGTGAATTTTATATGGATCCCATGACAGTGTTGACCCACTCACCTTTTTTCAACCAATGATAGAGAATTTATTGAAAGGCACATGTCAAAAAGATATTACAGGCATTGCCCTAATTCAATAAAAGTAAAAGCAGGATGATGGAAAAAGAACAAGGATAAAATATCTAAATGACTACCTTCAAGGCCAACATCCCAACCCTCAATAACTTTTCCTTTACCTGCAAAAAGTTAATACCAGTAAGCACAAAGAGTCATCCAGGTAACAGAAGGTTCAGGTAAATGGTGTTTACCAAGGCGAAATTTGAAAGGAGCTTGGCCAGCATTTGATGCAAATACTACTCCATCTTCCTTCATCTTGCCAGTGTAATAGATGCTGATCTGTAACCAAAGACTACTTATTTAAATTAAAACAAATCAAATCTTCAAATCATTATTTATTACTGATACTATGGTGCCAATGAGATTTGAATCTGTGAATGTGAAGCACTGACTCCATCACGGGCACCAGACATGACATGGGATGTCCCAAATATAGGACACAGGAACACCACTTATATATATATATATATATATATATATTGAGAATTAAGATTTATATGATTCAGATTCTAAAAACAAAGTTGTTAAGCATTACAGTTTTCATATAACAATAACCCTAACAGACAGAATACTAAGAAACATATATCTTAATTAAAACAACTAGTTAAGTCCTTGGAAATGAGCCTCACAGAAAAATGCTATGACCCTTGCAATATTTACAATAAAATTTGACTTTTTTTTCTTTTTTTTTTTTTTGCTGCACATATGATTGCAAAGGAATATCCAGGTCGGTCACCAAGATTTTTAAACGCCTTCGAGGAATCCCCTGGCACTCATAGGTGGGATGTCCCCCTCCCAACAATGATTTCTCTATACACACCGGTCAGGATTCGAACCCCTGACCACATGCTTAAGGAGTCCAAGCCCCAGCCACTTGAATTAACTATTGGTTGGTTTTTAATTTTTTTTATGATAGTAGTATCTGGGAAGTGTCTAGCCAAGAATAGGTGTTGGCTCATTCTCTTGACTCATGCTCAAGCTGTGTACAAATTGTGTTGAAGAGGTGACTAAGCCACAAAAAATAATATTTGTCCGAGAAGTGTTTGACACATCAACACATTCTACAGAGGTGTTGATGCTTCCTAGTCCGTGATGGTATGACCTCGCCTAAACTGCCCATCCCCCTCATCACTAGCCTAATCCTTGCTTTGCAATTGTCTTTTGGTTTGATTTTATGGAACTAGTTGCTAGACTATTTTAAATCAATTAAATGAACTACCTTTTTCCCCAAAGCAGCGATTTTTCCATCTTGCCTCCCCTTTTCTAGTTCTTGAATAACTAGTCCATTTGCCAATGTTTTAACTTGGGAAGGCTTTGCATCTTCCCTCTTATTTCTGTCTTCCTCAATCATCTCAGTCTCACCACTTTGCTCAACAGATACAGGCATATCAGAATTTACAACTTCCCCATTGCCCTGACTCTTACTCATTTTCTTCCTTTTCTTAACTTTTCTTTCATCAGATTGATTTCCATCAGGAAACTCATGAGCACCATTGTCCACACTCCTGCACCGGAAAAATTAACTTAGAATGTAAGATGCTGGCACAACATAGGTTTATAACAAGTCTCAAACTATAAGTAGACAATATATAAAAAAGAGCTGTTTAGACAACTTAAATAGTGAAAATGGCATAAAGGATAAGTTTATCACCATTCAGCTAAATCAGAAAAATTCATATTGATACTGACCAACCAAGGAACTAGGGCAAGTGCCTACTTAAATGAATTCCAAACCAAAGCATAAAAATAATCCATGTACTAGTTTTAGTGTCTTTCAATGAGCAATTATTAAATTAGTCTATCAGTTTGCTGCTAATTCACAAGAGATTACTATTTATCCTTTTCTCCCTGGACTTACAGACCAGAATGATTGTCCCACTTCAGTTGTGTATTAATGTCTATCCCTACTCTATCAATCTCTATAAGAAAAAAAAAAGGTTAAAGAAAACAAATATAATAGTTATCACAATATTAGAGGCTTTTCATGAAATCATGATTTTTTTATAATTATTACTCCAACTGATACTAGAGGGCAAGCCTTGACACAACGGTAAAGTTGCGCCTTAGGAACTGGTTGGTTATGGGTACAAATCCAAAAACAGTCTCTTTGCATATGCAAGTGTAAGACTGCATACAATCACCCTACCTCATATCTTCGCATAGCAAGGAGCTTTCTAGCACCGGGTACTTTAGTTTATTATTCTAACTGATACTAATACTACTACTAGCAAGTTTGCCAAGTTTCTGTTACTAAGATAATATCACCAGTTCAATTTTAGCACTAAGGCATGTATTAGAGACATTTTATAGTATTATCTCACATCAAAAGCATAAACAAAACAGAAGCATACTTCTCATAAGTAAGCTTCTGATGCAGTTCTTTTTCTTCAAAAACTTTATGAGTCAGATTCTGGGACTCTGCTGCATCTCTTTTGGCTTTGTCCTCTTGGATGATACCTTCATGATATCCATTGTCACTTTTGTTTACCTGTTCTTTCTTTTTCTTCTTTGTTCTATTCTTTTTAGGATCTGTCTCAGCAGAAGGCAATGCAACATCGTCTGAAATATTGGCATCCCTGCTAATTTGCTAATGCATATCAGATATCAAAAATTCATTTCTTTTTTGACAGGATGACACAAAAATTTAATGTAAAATCACAGGGGAAATTGCAGAGGAGAAAATACAGAGTGAAGTTTTGAAGGTTGGACAATTCAAAACATTACATCTTCATTGAAAGTAACTGAATTCATTTGTAAGGAGAGAGATTTCTTGTCAAGTTTTACTTCTTTAAGCATTGAAAGGGTTTCATTCCGTATTCAATTGTGAAATGGCAGACTATATTTGAAAGTCATTTGCAAATTTAGTTTCTATATCTGCTTACTAGACTTTGTGTGAGTTATTCAAAATAAACAGATAAATTGTCATTTCACTTGATACTTGGTAATAACCCGCTGGCATTGACATTTCAAAATGAAATTTAGAACACAAAAAGACCACCACCTTGACATTCCAAAGAACAGGTACCTGTCAAAACTAACATTTTAAATATGATAATTTGTTTAAGGCTTTTTACATTACTATTAGTATTATTACTATTACTACGTATCCCATTGCCTAGAGGCTCTTCACTATGCGAAGGTAAGGGGAAAGGATATTGTACGCAGTCTTACTCTTGGATATGCAAAAAGACCGTGATAGAGGTAGATGGGGTCAAGTATATTCTAGGAGGTGTAAATAGGAATTAGTTGTTGAGATAACAAAATGGGAGTTAGTTATAATTAACTAACTCAGCAAATGTATAAAAGAAAGGAAGAGAGAAAGGAAGAAGGAGGTGAGAACTCAGTGAGGAGGTTGTGTTTTCCCTCGAAAGAAACACATTTGTAACTGCAGGAGTTTACTCCATTTCTAATAAAGCTCATTCGAAAATTTCCATTTTTTCCAATTCCTCGGATCCAGTTCCTATTAGACTGTTTCTGGATTTGAATCCATGACCAACAAGTTACCAAAGCACAACTTTACCGTTGTGTCAGGGCTTGCCCTCTAAGGTTTTTTACGTTGTTAATTTTTTTATTTATTTTAAGAATAAGAAATGCTTCTGAAAACATAAGTTTCCTTGAATTAGTTTTTTTAAAAAAAGATATGAAATAAAGAGGCATCAGCATTTGCTATGAACAGTAACTAATCCATTCCTAAATCAACCGCACTAAATTAGTCTAACTCTAACATGAGTTTATTTTTTATGCACTGCCATTGTGGAGACACACTATCAATGAATAAACAATATCCTAGATATGACTTTTAATGTATTTATTATAAAAGTCAATAAACTTACCATGCATAGCAATTTGTGATTAGATGACAATACAAAAAATCTTTACATTATCAATGCATTATAAAAAAAGGCTTGTGTATTTGTCTTTTAAATTTATCATTCAAATATAATATCACACACACACACACACACACACACACATATAACTTGGTATAGTTTTCCATATTAGTCTAATTGTTTATCTTTATCCTACAAAAAGTAACAAACATTACTCATATCCGCAAGAACAATTTCTTATAATATTCAACCATGTAAATGCAGGTATGGTTTTAGAATCAAGAAATCAAAGCACATAATCACTCACTTATCATCAGCATGCTGCTGTTGTTTGTTTCCTGCCACAAAATCCTGGGTCATCTTTTCCAGTTTTGGCTCACCTGCTATACCACTATCTAGTTTGATAGAGTGATCATTACCGGAGCTATCAATCTCTTTTCCCTTTCTCTTCTTTTTCTTTTTTAAATTTTTAATATCCCCAGCATCCAGAACAGTGCAAGGATCTACCAAGTGGTTTGAGGGTTGAGCTTCCCTGTTTTAGCAGAAGCGTAATTTATGAACAAAGGAAAGAACAAAAAAAGCATATCCCCCTGAAACCTGAAGCAGAGAAAAGCAAACATGTCTTTGAACATTGATTGAGAATTAATAAGAATTGTCACCTGTGCATCTGACCATCTACAAGATCATGGTCAGCTTTTAAATTTGTTTCAACAATACTATTTCCACCATCTTCACCATTTTTGTTGCTGGCATCACCTACCTGTCTGTCAATACTAGCATCCATTTCCTCGTCCAAGATCGTTCGAGAGGCTTTATTCTTGTAAAGAGATGAAATAGGTAGGATATCTTCATCATCTTTGATTTCCTGGGTTTGGTCATCCATACTGTCATCGGCAATTATATTTTTTTTGTGACAGCTATCATCATCTGACTCTACTGACTGGTACATTTTCCTCAGCCGTCTAAGGCTGTCTTTCCTACCTTTTGCTCTGCTATCATGAGAAGCTTCCTCTGCAGTCAGCACAATCAAAAAATACGGACATCATTTAGGTTTTGAAATAAGGGCAAACTCTAGAAATAAAAAAATGTTCCATCCGTTGAAGGGTGGACATTTTTATCTGAACATGCCTTCTTCAGAAATAGGAGATGGTGGGAAAGCCTCTGGAACACCATCATCATCAATAAAACTATCATCATACTCATCTTCATCACTGTAATCAGACTTCTCTGTTTCTGTATCTGCAATATCCTCCCCAAATGATTCCCTTTCCATTGTAGTGAAGGAAATCAAGAGAAAAAAATTGTAACAAAAAAGATTTACAAATTACAATTATATATTTATTTCTCTCTTTTGATAGGGCATGGTATGTCACTGTCTAATCAAATCAAATATAATACAAAAGGACATGAAAACACACTGAAAAATCAAGTCATACAAATAAGATTTCAATACAACAAAGCAATGATTTTTATTTCAGTGCTAGAAAAACGGGGAAATGCGGAAAAAGAATAAGGATACGAATCATCGACGAGATTGGAGTTGCGGGTGGTGGCGAGATAGTAACCGCAGAGATGAATGCTCCGAGGACCAATTACAGAGAAAACAACAGCCTCATCAACTTCCTCGAGCTCTAAATTCAACTGCAATGACTCAGTTTTTCCGGGATAGAGAGAGCACAGGTACACGGGGCTCCTGTTTCCCACATTGCACTGCAGTGTGCTTTTTGCTATTGCAGTGCCCAACCCCAAAGTGCCCTAAATTAATAATATGGTAATGATAATCATAACTATTCCGTTAGCAAGCAAGCAAACTAATATGTTAATTTATTCACACTTCAAAGTGCCCTAAATTAATAATAGTATGGTGATAATAACAATAAATATTCAGTTAGCAAGAAATCTAATATCTTAATTCATTCACACTTCTGAACAACATTACATTACCATTGAAATATGAAGGCGTCCTTTGGAGGGGTCATGTTCATGAGAAAAAGGCTTTCCCGGTTTTACTTCGACTCCTGCAGAACAGAAGATTGTAATGTTATTAGATTTTATACATCAGAACCGATTGCACAGACACACGAGACGAGACGAAGTGCTTTTCTTACCCCAAAAAGCCATGTCTCAGTTTCAGCTCAGACAAAGCTCCTCCTCCCCGGCGCTCCCTAAAACCCTAAACCCGCTGCGTGTGCATCTCCTTTCTTGCCGCCTTTTTAACACTAGTTTTTTTAGATAATTTAATTTTTTAAAAATAATTACTTTTAATCAATCAACTATATAATATTTTGGAAAGCTGTCATTTTCTCACATTTGTCTCATTTTTCGTTTGACAAGTGACTTTTCATGCAATTTTTTTCCTTTGTATTCTTTATTGTTAAACTTTTAAATTTTCAGCATAAAAATATTATTAAATTTTAAAATAAACAATATTTGACAGTGTTTAATTGATAATTTTTAAATTTTGAAAATAAAAAAAGACTAACTATTAATGTTTTTAAATTGTTCATATGACTGTTTATTTATTCACCAAAAGAAATGGTTATGTTTATTCTAAATAAATGTGATTGGTACTTAATAAATGATTTTTAAAATTTAAAAATGATATAGTATAAGATAATACAATATCTATAACAATATATAAAGAAAATGTCCTCTTTTAGTGTACATATTTCATTTAACGTTTTTGTCCTTAAATTAATTAGGAAATTACCATCAATCCTTTTCATCAACTGCTCATGTATAACCCTAATAACACAAGTCATGAAAAAGAAAGACAAAAATGATACCTCACATGTCTGCAACCTCAATTGTTTTGCACCGATCATGGGTTAACATGCTAAGTATATTTAGAACTGGTCTCTTCTTATCTTATCTACACATTCTTTGCATTGTTCTTAAACTTTCTCTCTACCATCATACGTTTAACACTCATTCGTAGTAACTGCACACTCCTCTTATTCATGTTACAAACTATTCCCACATAAAGATTTTAATGTTCTCCCTTATTATTTTTCTCATTGCTCTTACCCCTCCTTCTAATGTGTGCAAACCCATTTTCCCCAAAACTCCCCTCCTTTTTCTCTCCCCCTTGTCTACCATTTTCATTTGGTGCCTTCAAATCCTATTTCTCTCTGTCCGAGTGGCTGTCAAGCAAGGGACTTCTTCTAACTTAGTGCACCACACTACAACAATGCACTGTTTATATCATGCTTCCATTCACTTTCAAGTTTTCCATCTAACCACATTCATTTTTTTTATTTTAATCTTTTAATTTATTGTTGTTTTGCATTGTTTGAAAAGCCACCATCAACCTATTATATTCCAAAAATCTCATTCTTATTTTTTTTAATGTTGTAGGAACCACTTTTGCATATCATTTTGAGTGTTGTGCATAAGCAATATCTATATCAATGTTTTTATTCACTTGTAGGTTTTCCATCTAACCACATTCAATTTTTTTATTTTCATTTTTTAATTTATTGTTACTTTCAGGTTTCCCATCTAACCACATGCAATATGTACATATGCTTTCATGCAATTTTAGGTATTTCATCTAATTCAATCTTATTTTTTCATCTTTTCAATTTTTTTATTAGTTTATTGACACTCCCTTCTAATTTATATTCAGGTTCTTTCTTTAGCCTTTGAATATGTTAGTTCTTCTTACATGGTATAATAAAGTTTCTTTTAATTGTTTGTGTATGTGTTTTAATTTTTTCTAATATTTTATGTGCATTTCAGGTTTATCTCAATTCCATAATTTCAAAAAGGTTCTTTAAGAAACTAATTAACAATCAAATTCAAGTAAACATGTTTGAGAGTGGAGTATAAATGCTTCGGACTCTTGATGGCATATTTGCTACTCCTAGCAGTTAAGCTGGTTGTTAGATACAGGGGGAGTTGGAAGAAAGGAGCTGCAAGCAATCAAAGCAAGGCTGAAGTATTTGGCTTGGTGTTTTAGCTTTTTACATGCCCAATCATTTTGATGGCATTTGTAATTGTTTAAGTGGTTCAAATACATAGCCTAATGATCCTTGCATAGCATAATTCATTCACATGCATTCATATGTTGAATATAAGTTTAAAATGTTTGCATTTGCAAAGAAAACCTCATGGCTTAATGTTTTGGAAAAATTATTTTATGCACTGCTTTAATCGATTATCATTGATATGTAATTGATTACATACTTGTGTTTATTTCTGGAAAAGCCATGTTGAACACTTTAATCGATTATCTTCATTGTGTAATTGACTAGCAAGTGCTATTTCAAAATGTGTCTATCTGTGTTAATCGATTACAGAAAATTGTAATCGAGTACTTAGTTCATTTCATTTAAAATGAAGAGTCTACCTTAATCGGTTACAGTAAGGTGCAATCGATTACCAAGGCTTATTTACAGTTTGAGCTTATCTGTGTTAATCGATTACATCACGTATTAATCGATTAAATTGTTCGTGAAAGATTTCCAGAAAGCTCAAGAATAGATTAATCGATTAAATGATGTATTAATCGATTACATATGTTGAATTAATCGATTACACTTACGATTTAATCGATTACATTATGTTAAAACTGTTTTTCTATTAAAAAAAAGCTTATGGGTCTATGGTTTTATTAAGTTTTTAGAATTCATTTCTGTGAAATACCCAATACTCCCAAAGATTTAGAAGTTGAGAAAAAGTTAGTTCTGAGTGAATAACATTCTGCATCAAAACTTAAGATTCACTTTTCATTGCTGATGAAGTTTCGAGCAAAGTTTTAACAAGAGTTGTCAAAAAAGTTATTCTCTGAAATTCATACATTCAAACTCTATTTGATTGGTTGTATTCATCTCATTCATATGCTAAGGATCATGAGGTGATATCTTTTTTGAACTCTAGACTGTGATTGTATTTGTTTGTTTAAAAGTCTGTGTATTTTCCTAAAAGCAAGTAGTTTCTTTAAAGCTATTTCTGGAGAAGGGTTCTCTAGAGGGTAGAACAGAGTAGTGTTCTCTGGTTCTTGATCTTTAGAAATCTATAGGGTTTAAATTTTGATTCTTTGTCTGGGTTTGACAAGGGAGATCTGTTGTAATAGCTTGTAAAGAATTATATTTGTTTTAGTGAAAACTCTAACCTAGTGTTGGTTGGAAGACACTAGATGTAGCCTCCAAGTTTGTGAGGTGAACCAATATAAATTGCTGAGTCTTTTATTCTAATTATGTATATCTCTCATTTTTTGTATTTGGGTAATCAAGAAATAATCAACAAGACAAAGTTTCTAGCATTACTTGCATAACAAGATTGAACTTGGTTGAAAGAAAAGTTTTGGTTTGAAAAAGGTTTTTAAATGATACCATCCAGATTTCAAATTCCGCAAAAAGTTTCAAGTAATTCTTTAAATATATGTTTTAAACCAATTCACCCCCTCTTGGTTTATTTGAAGAGTGTTCATTGTATTTTCACTGGTTATGATCACAAAAACCATGATGACTGGTGGAAGTGTGCGAGATCATTGTTTAACAATGATAGCAAACTTTAAACGAGCAGATGACCATGGGATTAAGTTTGATTAGGAGGTAAAGGTTGACCTCCTCCTGCAGTAACTACCTCATTACTTCAACCAGTTCAAAATGAATTATAATATGAACAATTTGAAACTGGATCTTACTCAACTAATGCACGAGTTTAAGAGTGTTGAACAGTCTCTGGTCTAGCATGGAAATGCATTTTTTGCTGAAGGTTCTGTTAAACCTAACGGAAAACCCAAGGGAGGTAACAAGAAGAAGAAGAAGAAGAAGAAGAAGAAGAAGAAAAAGTCAGATATTCCAGTTGCAACACAAATTGCAAAGAATTCAAGTGCAGTCAAAAGGGGCATTAGAAGAAGAATTGCCCACTTGTGAACCGACTAGGTACGGGCAATTTACTTGTGATTGAGGCTTGCTTAGTGGAGAATTACAGTGATAAATGGATCATTGATTTAGGAGCCACTAACCATGTTTGTTACTCTTTGCAGTGGTTCAAACATAGCTTACCTATCGGTCAAGGACAAAGAGTAATTGGAAATGGGGAGCTTGTCTCTGCACTAACAATATGACAAGTTATTTTGTCATTTAATAATTGTAGAACTATGGTTTTGGATGACTATTTATTTGTTCCTGATTTTAAGAAGAATTTAATTTCTGTTAGTTGTTTGATTAAAATGGTTTGACAGTTCAATTTAATTCCTCAGTTTCTATAAGGAGTTTATCTTCTTTTATCTGTTCTGGTACTTTGTTTAATGGTATTTATTTCCTTAGTACTATACCCCATGAAGTTAATCATATTGAATTAGGAGACGAAGAGCATGTTCATCTATCTAAGAAAAGAAAGGTTTCCAATTAGACTTATCTTTGGAATTTACGATTAGGTCATATTAACTCTAAAGGGATATAAGGTTTGGTCAAGAGTGGGATTTTAAAATCATGCTTAGAGGGTAAAATGACAAAGTGGCCTTTCAAGGCCAAAGGAAATTGGGCCACACTTCAGCTGGAATTGGTACATACTGACGTATGTGGACCAATAAATGTCCCGGCCAGAGAAGGGTATGGGTACTTCATCATATTCGCTGATGATTACTCAAGATTTATACTTATGCGTCATAAGTCTGAAGCTTTTGGAAAATTCCAAGAGTTTAAGGCTGAGGTAGAAAAGCATCTTGATGTTTAAATCAAGACTCTTAGGTCTGACCGAGGAGGTGAATACCACAACAAAATGGAGTTGCCGAAGGGAGAAACAAAACTTTTTTAGAAATGGTAAGGTCCATGCTTAGTTATTCATCCTTGTCTGAATCGTTCTGGGGATATGTCTTAGAAACTTCCATGTACTTATTAAATTTAGTTCCATATAAATCTATTTCAAAGACACCCACAAAACTATGGAATAGGCGTACACCCAGTTTGAACCATATTCGGATTTGGGGTGCTCCGACACATGTCTTACAACAGAAGCCAAATAAAGTGAACTCACGTACTAAAGGAACTAGAGGTTGGATGTTTTATAGTTTAAAAGATAAGAAGGTCTTAGTGAGTGCTCACGCGACTTTCCTAGAGGAGGACTATATGACAAATTACAAACCAAAGAGTTTGATTGTTCTTGATGAGCGTGTCTCAGTTCAAGTTTCATCTCAACCTTAAGTGGTTTCATCTTATGTTCCTATAGTTATTCAAAAAGAGAAAAATATACCTGAAGGTGAACATACACAGGAACTAGATACAGAACAATAAGTTCAGCATAATGATCTACAAGTGGAACTTGTAGAAATGCATGTTGTTTATTGTAATCGATTATCCTGATACGTAATCGATTATTCTAGGAAGAATAATTTTTCAGAAATAAGAGAATAATCGATTACCACTTAGCTGTAATCGATTACAGTAATCCAAAAATCATAGATAATATGACTTTTAATGAAAATAATCTATTATCCCGATAAGTAATCGATTATTATAGATAAAATATTAGATAGCAGAACTTTTTCAAGTCTGTGACAACTTTTTGTGATGTTTTTAGCAATGGTTGAATTCAAACATGAAAAGGCATGATCAAACAAGTTAGTTTAAGTTAGATTCATCAAGTATACCTAGCATGTTTCTTAAAGCATAAAATATGTCCCTAGCAAAAGGTTTTGTGAATATGTCAGCCAATTGATTGTTTGTATCAATGAAGTCAATCTTAATATTACCTTTCTGCACATGGTCTCTTATGAAGTGATGCCTAATTTCAATGTGCTTGGTCCTTAAGTGCATGACAGGATTCTTTGAAATATTTATTGCACTTGTGTTATCACAAAGTAGTGGTATCTCCTTAAGATCAACTCCAAAATCTTGCGATTGTTGTTTAAGCCATAGGCTTTGTGCCCAACAACTCCCAGCTGAGATATATTCAGCTTCAGCAGTTGACAAAGCCACACAAGCTTGTTTCTTGCAATACCATGATATGAGTGAGCTTCCAAGAAGATGACAAGTTCCACTTGTGATTTTCCTATCAAGTTTACATCCTGCAAAATCAGAATCAGAATATCCAATAATATTTATTGGTGCACCCTTAGGATACCATAACCCAACTTTGGGTGTTGCTTTGAGGTATTTGATGATCCTTTTGACTGTTGTAAGGTGAGTGTGATGACTCTGGTATCTGGCACGGCTGGCGCGAGGTTTGGCGCGGTCAGCGCCATGGTTCTTAAGTAGAAAACCCTGTCTGGCATGTGGCGCGGGTAGCGCCGGGACTGGCGCGGGTAGCGCCAGAGCTTCTAGAGTGTGGCGCTAGTGGCGCCAAGGCGACGCGGTCAGCGCCACTAGTCTTCCAGAAATCCAATTCCCTCTGGAAGTTGGCGCAGGTGGCGCCGGAAGTGCTCTGGAAAGTCAATTTTCTCTGGAAACCCACGCTATCAGCGCGGGTGTGGCGCTGGAGGTGCCATTGGTTTTTAGGCCAGCGCGGTCAGCGCCAAGGATGGCGCGGGTCGCGCCACAAGTGGCCTGGAAAATCAGTTTTCTCTGGAATCCGGCGCTGTCAGCGCCAGGGTTGGCGCGGTTGGCGCCACAGGTTTCAAAAAGTGTGGCGCGGTCAGCGACAGGTGTGGCGCGGTTGGCGCCATGGGCTTTAGAGTGTGACACGGTTAGCGCGGGGCGTGGCGCGGTCAGCGCGAGACGTCTGGCAGAGTTGGTATAAAAGGCCAAAGTCGCGATTTTTGGGGGAAAACTCAGCTTCTTCTTCCTTGGAACGCCAGACGTCCATTGTTGGAGCTTCTAAGCTTGCTTTTACTCCATAGTTCACCAAATTAAGCCCCCTTAAACCTCAATCTTGATGGAAAACACCTAGTGAGCTTAAATCTCTCATCCTTTTTCCTTGAAAAACCCCAAATTTGAGAATCCCTTTCTTAAGGGAAGTTCTTGAAACCTGAGTTCGGCGAGGAACGGCGACGATTTATGAGTACCCAAGCTAGGGGAAGTTGTTCTTGGGCCATCCTTGTCGTTATTGAGGTAAGAAACTCAAGTTTCACCGTTTAATTATTTGATTGGGGTTTTGGGTGAATAGTGACCCACTTTTGATAGAGCTTGAATTAGCCTTGGGTCCTTTAGAGATATGTGTTTAGAATGTGATGAGGATGAAAGATTAGCTCTCAATTGGTAGTTTGGTGAATTTTGGTTTATTGGCTCTATGTAAGGCATGTGTTGTTGTTATGCTGAATTGGTTGGCTTGTTTGACATGCTAGAGCCTTGATATGTGTTTTGTTGTGCCTGAGAGGCCATGAGAACGGCACCTTGTGTAGGTGATGCGGACCGTTCAAGCACTATGTGAATTCTGAGGAATTGGGCTATTGTGGTGAGCTTTGAGCTCTGTGAGCTTTGGCAAGGCCAAGCTAGACCTGTAAGGGTCTGAGAATCACTTGTGAAGTGATTGAGTGTGCATTACACACTGTGGATTATGCTTCTTGTTGTTCTCACGGCTTAAGACCGTTGTTGAAGCATTATATGTTTGATGTGATGTAGGACGTGAGACCGAGAGTTTCGGTGGTGGTGATAGTGAAACCGGGAGAGCCGGTGCTTTGCTCAGAGCAGGTAAGCTCTTGGTTCTTGACTGTATGCCCTCTGTTGTGTTCTACCATGCACCAAATTGGGTGATGGTTGTGTTGTGGGCAGATGCATGTATATAGAAATTGTATGTTGATGTAAATGACTGATGAATTGTGCCCTGCACCCTGCGATAGGGAGTGATATTGTATTGATCGTGTTAAGTGATTGACTGTGTATTGTGCTCTGTGCCCTGTGATGGGGATTTATATTGTGTTGAGCTGAGAGACTGAAATGTGAAATTCCTGATTGAGATGAATCCTATGGTAGTAGGATAGATGACAAGAGATTGAGTAAGACCTGATGTGAGATGTTCCTGTGATATAGATGTAGCCTCCCGAATGGAGATGTTCCTATATCCACAGATGTAGCCTCCTCAGGCAATTGGTTGGTGTAGGATGTGAGATGTTCCTGTGGTATAGATGTAGTCTCCTGAACGGAGATGTTCCCATACACAGATGTAGCCTCACTGGATGGAGATGTGCCTGTTACATAGATGTAGCCTCTTGACTGAGATGTTCCTATGTTTCAGATGAAGCCTCCAATAGATATGTTGTGTCCCAGGCAAGAGATGTTCCTAGTATATAGATGTAGCCTCCATGAGTGAAGATGTTCCTATATAACTAGATGTAGCCTCTGCCGGGTAATGTGCTGTGTACCACCTGTTTGTAGACGGGTTGGGGTGAAACCATAGAAATGGTATGTGTGAAAGGGGATGAGACCCTGTGTGTTCTGATGATGAATGATGATGTAATCCAAAGCAAGGCAAGTGACATATTAAACATGAGGACTTGAACTTAAGGACAAGTTCTCTTCAAGAAGGAGGGAATGATACAATCCTGGATTCAAGATCAATCAAGCCAAACCTTAGTCACTTGAAGATTCATGAAGAAGGCTGTAAAATGCTAAATTGTATGTTGTAATCGATTACAAGCAGCCTGTAATCGATTACACAAGCTTATATATAAGTTAGATTAGTCAGACTCTCTGTAATAATCGATTACCCATGTTATGTAATCGATTAAATAGGTTTGTATGAAGGTTAGAATTGTTAAACGCTCTGTAATAATCGATTACAAGTACCTTGTAATCGATTACATGCTTCGAAATAATCGATTACTAAAGCTCTGGAATCGATTAAATTGTTCTTTGCAGTTCTGGAAAGCTAAGCAAGAACACTTTAATCGATTACCAATCGATTTAATCGATTATTCCAGAGGCCCCTAAACTTTGCCAGCTTCATGTAATCGATTACACATCGGTTTAATCGATTACTTGCGAGCAAAGTGCAAATCAAACACTCCTGAAGCCTGATGTAATCGATTACAAAGGACCTGTAATCGATTATTTCGAAGCATGTAATCGATTACAAGGTACTTGTAATCGATTATTACAGAGCGTTTAACAATTCTAACCTTCATACAAACCTATTTAATCGATTACATAACATGGGTAATCGATTATTACAGAGAGTCTGACTAATCTAACTTATATACAAGCTTGTGTAAT
>PYAF01002477.1:0-30589 GCA_007407185.1 Glycine tomentella
GCTCACTAGGTGTTTTCCATCAAGATTGATGTTTAAAAGGCTTGATTTGGTGAACTATGGAGCAATATTGAAGCTTGGAAGCTCAACAATGGAGTTTGGGACGTCCAAGGAAGAAGAAGAAGCTTTTCTCCTTCAATTTCGCGTTTTGGGCTTTAAATAGTGGCCCTGCCCGAGCTTCCACGCTCCAGGCGTGGCTCCCACGCCCCAGGCGTGGCATTCCAGAGGAAATCAACTTTCTGGAGCACTTCCCACGCTCCAGGCGTGGATCCCACGCCCCAGGCGTGGCATTCCAGAGGAAATCCACTTTCTAGAGCACTTCCCACGCTCCAGGCGTGTCATTCCAGCCGTCACTAAATCCGTCGCTAATTCTGTCGCTAATTCCGTCACTATATCTTTTGCGACCGAAAAATAGAAATTTTAAACTTCTTTTTCGTTTTTCTTTATGTATAAAGCCAAGGTTATTATACAAAGCCATCCCCTAGAGAAACCAAAAGCCATAGGAAGAGTATTTGCTCTTAGTGGAACTGAGACTTCTCAATCTGATGATTTAATCCAAGGTAAGTGTTTCATAAGTAAAATTCCTTTAGACATATTATTTGATTCAGGAGCTACTCATTCTTTCATCTCATTCCCATGTGCTCAGAATTTAAAACTTCCTATGTCTCCTTTAAATATCAATTTGACAGTAACCAACCCTACCAGTAAATCAGTTATCACTTCTGAAATTTGTCTGAATTGTCAATTAGAAATTGATAATAAAATGTTTTCTGTTGATTTGATCTGTTTACCTTTGCAACAAATTGATGTTATACTTGGTATGGACTGGTTATCATCCAATCATGTTATGTTAAATTGTTTTAATAAAACTATAGTTTTTGGAAGTCCTCAAGTCAGTAAGGATATACAGATTGTTTCTCCTAACAAAGTCCATAGGATAATGAAAAAGAGTGATGCTCAAATATACATGATTACATCTTACTCTGAATCTAAAATTGATTCTGATGGAAAAGATTTGCCTGTAGTAAAAGAATTTCCTGAAGTATTCCAAGAAGTAAATAGTTTACCTCCTGAAAGGGAAGTTGAATTTTCCATAGATTTAATTCCTGGAACTGGACCTATTTCTATAGCACCTTATAGAATGTCTCCTATAGAACTAGCTGAAGTGAAAAAGCAAATAGAAGAACTGTTGAGTAAACAATTTGTGAGACCAAGTGTATCACCATGGGGAGCCCCAGTATTATTAGTTAAGAAAAAGGATGGCTCCATGAGAATGTGTGTGGATTATCGTCAGTTAAATAAAGTAACAATTAGAAACAAATATCCTTTGCCTAGAATAGATGATCTTATGGATCAATTAGTAGGAGCTTGTGTTCTTAGTAAAATTGATCTTAGATCAGGGTACCATCAAATTCGAGTAAAATCTGAGGATATTCCCAAAACTGCTTTTAGTACCCGTTATGGCCACTATGAGTATTTAGTTATGCCTTTTGGTGTGACCAATGCTCCAGCTGTGTTTATGGACTATATGAATAGAGTTTTTCACCCTTATCTTGATAAATTTGTTGTAGTATTTATTGATGACATTTTAGTGTATTCTAGAACTAGAGAAGAACATGTCGAACATTTGAGGATTGTTTTGCAAACTCTGAAAGATCGGCAACTTTATGCTAAAATGACTAAGTGTGACTTCTGGTTAGAAAAAGTGAACTTCTTAGGTCATGAAATATCTAAAGGAGGAATTTCAGTAGACCCTTCTAAAGTACAAGATGTACTGGAATGGGAGCGACCTAAGTCAGTTACTGAAATCAAAAGTTTCTTAGGATTAACAGGATATTATAGAAGACTTATTCAGGATTTTTCTAAAATAGCTTTACCTTAAACTACCTTAACTAGGAAAGGTCAAGCCTTTATATGGAACACAGAGTGTGAAGAAAGTTTTCAAACTCTCAAAAATAAGTTGACTACAGCACCTGTGTTAGTTCTACCCAATTTAGAAAAACCTTTTGTAGTATATTGTGATGCATCTAAAATGGGTTTAGGAGGAGTTTTGATGCAAGATGGAAAGGTAGTGGCCTATGCGTCTAGGCAATTAAAACCTCATGAAAGAAATTACCCTACCCATGATTTAGAATTAGCAGCTGTAGTGTTTGTATTAAAAATTTGGAGACATTATTTATATGGTTCACATTTTGAGGTTTTTAGTGACCATAAGAGTTTGAAATATTTGTTTAGTCAAAAGGAATTAAACATGAGACAAAGAAGATGGATAGAATTTTTGAAGGATTATGATTTTGAACTTAATTACCATCCTGGAAAAGCCAATGTGGTGGCAGATGCTTTAAGTAGGAAATCCTTGATGATATCTGCATTAATGGTTAGAGAAATGGATCTGTTGACACAATTCAGAGATCTTAGTTTGATGTGTGAAACTACCCCTGGAAGTGTTATATTAGGAGCTTTGCAAGTTTCTAATGAATTTTTAAAAGAGATAGGAGATAAGCAAAGATCTGATCCTTTCTTGAGAACTGTATTTGAAAATTTAGCAAATGGAGGAAATAGTGAATTTAAAATAGAAATGGATGGTATATTACGATTACAAGGAGGAATTTGTGTACCCAATGATCCTGAACTTAAGAAAATGATTTTGGAAGAAGGACACAAAAGTAAGTTAAGTATCCATCTCGGAGCCACTAAAATGTATCAGGATTTAAAAGTTTTGTTTTGGTGGCCAAAGATGAAGAGAGAGATAAGTGAATATGTATATTCTTGTTTAGTTTGTCAAAAATCAAAGATAGAACATCAAAAGCCTTCAAGAATGTTGCAATCTTTAGAAATACCTCAATGGAAATGGGATAGTATATCTATGGATTTTGTTACCTCTTTACCAAGAAGTTCTAAAGGTTTTGATTCTATATGGGTTATAGTAGACTGACTAACAAAATCTGCTCATTTTATCCCCATTAACATTAGATATTCTTTAGAAAAATTAACAAAATTATATATAAAGGAAATTGTACGATTGCATGGAGTTCCTTCGAGTATTATATCTGATAGGGATCCTAGATTCACTTTAAGATTCAGGGAGAGTTTACATAAAGCTTTAGGAACCAAATTAAAATTAAGTTTAGCCCACCATCCCCAAACTGATGGACAAACTGAGAGAACTATTCAGTCTTTAGAAGATTTATTGAGAGCTTGTGTTTTAGAAAATAAGGGAAACTGGGAAGACTTTCTACCTTTAATAGAGTTCACTTACAATAATAGTTTTCATTCTTCTATTGGTATGGCACCATATGAAGCTTTGTATGGTAGGAGATGTAGAACCCCTCTGTGTTGGGTAGAATCTGGAGAAAACTTAATTTTAGGACCAGAGATTATACAACAAACTACTAATAAAATTAAGTTAATCTAAGAAAAGATGAAAGCTGCGCAAAGTAGACAAAAGAGTTATTACGATCAAAGAAGAAAGGATTTAGAGTTTGATGTAGGAGATCATGTATTTTTAAGAGTAAATCCTTGGACTGGTGTTGGGAGAGCTCTTAAATCCCGAAAGCTTACACCGCGTTTTATCGGACCTTTCCAGATTATCAAAAGAGTCGGACCAGTAGTGTAACGCCCGGCCACTTGCAGGATCAACGACTGTCCCTACATACCAACACAAGACTTTTCAGTGTGCTTTGTCCTCACTCACACACTTCCTGAGAAACTTCCCAGGAGGTCACCCATCCCATAATTGCTCCAAGTTAAGCACGCTTAACTGTGGAGTTCTTATGTTATAGGCTACCGAAAAGTAGATGCACCTTGTTGGTATAGGTAGTACCTATTAAATCCTTTAAGTTATCCTCAACTGTACAGTCCCATACCTGCACAGCCTCTGGATCCCTCTCGTTCGGGTGTGTATTCGATTCATTCATGTACCCCTCCCGCTGGTACCTGCCAGGAGCCGCTCCTTGTCCGTGCCTCACTGCACCGACGATCACTCCCCGCGCTCGTCAGCGCCCGGGATGTTACAAGTAGCTTACCAAATTTCCTTACCCCCAAACCTTTCAAATCTTCATGATGTTTTCCATGTATCTCAAATACGTAAGTATGTCCATGATCCTTCCCATGTAATTAAAATGGATGATGTACCCATAAAGGATAATTTAACTTATGAAACATTTCCAGTAAGGATTGAGGATAAAAGGATCAAAGCCCTAAGAGGAAAAGAAATTCCTTTGGTAAAGGTAATTTAGGGAAACGGCACAAATAGTGATGCTACATGGGAACTGGAAAGTGAGATGCAGAAGAGCTACCCGACCCTCTTCTCTTCGAATCAGGTAAATTTCGAGGACGAAATTTCTTTAAGGGGGGAGAATTGTAACACCCTCATATTTCAATACATATGTGTGAATTTTCTTATAAGATTATTAATATGTATTTATAGTAAAAAATGACGAAAATGTCCCTGCACATTTTGAAAATTACAAAAATACCCTTTAGTCCTGAAGAGGTCAGATAGCCTTAGTAATTCTATAAGACCTTGATAAAAATACAGTATGCTCCTAGATAATAAATTATTAACAAAGTTGGTGAAAAGAAACCATAAATTAGAATTTTTAGGGATTTTGGAAGATATTTTGAAAAGAATTCAATCCAGACTAACTCAAGCATTAGAAAAACACAGGAAAAGGATAGATACAATCATACAATCCATAGAATTTTCTCTTAATAATAGGAGGAATAGACCTATTTAATAAGTTAATTTAGTAATTTTAATAATTAAAAGTAAAATGGACCAATAAGGATTAAGATAAAGCCACTTGAGAAAAGCTTAAATAACATCCTAAAAATGCTACTAAAACTTAAGTTAGTCTCTAAATAATTTTAGAATTTTTATTCCTAAGAAAGCATTGGGAATTAGGCTTTCATAAATGATAGAAACAATTTCATTCAATTTAAAGATACATAATAAGTAGAACAAAGCACAAAATTTCCTAAAACCTAGGCATTCCACGTGAAAAAGGAAAAAATTGGTGAAGATTGCTTTACAAATTAAGCTACTCCACGTGCACATCAAGAAAAGTGAGGAAGTGTTGAGAAAACTCAAGAAAATGGACACTTGTATGGTTAAAAAGCTAGGAACCTTGTGTTTGGAACACATAGAAAGCAAGGTTATCATTACCTAAGAGATATTTTGCATTAAAGGAATTTTAAAGCAATTCATCAATCTTATATACATAGGAAGGTGAGAACCGAAAATTAAAAAGCTTTTGGAAGCAAGTTCACGTGCAACTTCCATTCCTTTCATCCTTCCTTTTCATTCTACATCCTTTTCACCTTTCATTTTCAAAAAAAAATAAAAGCAAACTTAAGCCTTACCACCTTGATACCTCATGTGAAAAGCTAGGAGTATTAGGAGCAAGGTTACCAAATTTTAAGAAGAAAGCAAGGTATGGGGAAGCTTTATGATAAATATGGTTTAGATATTAATTATGCTAAGATTCTCATTTATTTCCATAAAGAATTAAGCCTTGCTTACCATGTGTTCGATGAAATGCTTCAAAGAAATAAAGTTTGTGTAATTATTTGAATGAGTGACTTGAAATTAGATTAAGGAATAATTGTTGGAATAAATAACTTGAATCTAGCTAAATGGATGAATGATTAAGTAACTTAAATTTTATGTATTATGATTATATTTAAGGAAATAATTGATTTGGTTCATAGTAACATAATGGAATGTTCATTGAAGTTTATGAGTTTGATGTATTATGACTTGTCTTTGAGAAACTTATGGAGTTGAACTATGGTTGCATGCTTGAATGCTTTTATAAAGTTTTATGTGATCAGTGGAAGAAGTTTTACATGTTGTTGAACTCTGTGCTAGTTCCATATTGAAAATTTAAGCATATGAGATATAAAGTGAAGAGTAAATATGAGATAAAAAGAGAATCATTCATGCATGTTTCATATGCATATGCCCTGCGGGGGTTAAGCCGTGTTGCCCTGCGGGGGTTAAGCCACGTTACCTCGAGAAGGGGTATGTCAAATAGCTAGAATTGAGATGAGCGTTTGGACAAAATGTGTCTAAACTGGGGGGGTAGTAACAGTGGGGAGATCACCTACCCATGATGATCACATGTAGTGTGGGTGTGAGTCCTTTTGCAACACTGACCTACCCCGACCGTTCGATCCAATTTAAAGAGAAAAGGAGTTGAGCTATCTTGACTATGGTACCATGTGATGAGAATTTGAGAGAAACATGCATCATTTAAACAAAGAATCATGCATCTATCATGCATCTTGTCTTATGAATGTTATTCTGGCCAGTTATGGATGTATTCTTTTATTTAACTATGTTTATCATAAACTTACCCTATTTTGTGTCTGTGGTTGACACCTGCGATGACCTCAATCTATTTGAGCGAGCAGAGGAACAGTGAAGCATAAGCAATGGATGGTTATGAAGATGTGATGAGGAAGCTTGGATTGCTTATTTTGTTTCTTGTGTTGATTCTGATAATATGTAATTTGTGCTAGACTCTGGATCAGTCTGCTGGCCTGTATTTTGGACTGTATTATGTTAAACTGTATCTTGGACTGTATATTATTTTGTTTTGAACTTAAAAACGTTGATGATAAAGAATTCGTTTAGAATTAATTTAGGAAAGGAAGAAAGAAAAAAATAAAAATATATATATATATATATTTCGTAAAAATTATAAATAATAAACTAAGTAAAAATGAGTCGTTACAGTGATAATAAGCACAACCATAATAAAGTGATAATTAATGAGGACCAACGTCAAAATTCGACAACGGCCATGGTTAACTGATGAGGGCCAAGGTCAACCATGAGAGGTCAATTAATAAGGACCATGGTAAACTTATAAGGGTCATGGTCAACTCATGAGGGTCGTGGTCAACCAAGAGGACCATAGTCAATCCATAATGTCCCAAGGCTTTATCGTCACTTTCGATCACGGCCGTGGTGGATTCACCACGGCCATAGTGCTCTTTTTCGTGAAATATCTTTAAGAAGTTATATATAGGTCTCTAGACTTTGTATAAAAGATTATTGAGTTTTATTCTTGTCTTTTACGATTTTTAGAGCACTTTGAGGGCTTTTGAGAGCTGAAAAGTGTGGACAACACCGTTCGGACAGATCGTGATCATCGTTCCTGACTACTGGTATGTCTATATACCTTTTATAGTATTGTTAGTTTTTCTCTGATCATGAGTGGCTAGTCCCCTTAGTCTGGGGTTATGATGTAACTGTCTACATGTACTTCTCTCCTTGTTCCTAATGAAATTCCTCATTGTTTTTATATTAATTAATTATTTGCCTTATTTTATTTTTTATTTGGAACGAACCACTCTGATACTCAATCAATTGCATAGTAGATATCATTTGCATGTAATTGGTAAATCGAGGTAGAAAATGTTGCATGATCAAACTGTTTGGGTAATCTTCAATAGAATAGTTAATATTTAATTAATCATCCCTAGAATTAATCTTATCCTTTGACTTAAATTGATAAATCTAAGATCATTTGGATATTGATTTAAGGCAAATAGAATCTTTTGACCTTGATCATAGGCTTTAGTTGATTTTGAGAATCGATAATGAACTTGGGAAGGAATTTCATTAGGATTATGATTGGGGGAAACTTGGCACTAGTGAGACATAACCCCTGGCCATTCTTATCATAATTGAAACTCCTCTTTATATTTGTTTATTTGTTTTCTTATAAAAACCAAAACCACAAAAATATTTAAGTCCTACTTTTAATCAATTTTATTGTTAGTTTAATAAGTTTAACTAATTAGGGATACCACTGGTCTTTTGTGTTCGATATCCAGAATTTTGAGTTCATTGTTAATATTGTGTAGGGTACATTTACCCTTATGTGAGCCTAACATATTTTACGCGTCAAGTTTCTGGCACCGTTGTTTGGGACTAGTTGCCGAATTTCCAACTAGTTAAATTTTGTTAAACCAAACAATTTTGTTTATAGAATTTCTTTTATTATTTATTTAATTTTCTACCATTTATTTTTGTTCTTATTTTTATTTGTTGTTGCACTTGATCTTCTCCTCTATTTTGTAGTGCATGCAAACTATGTCCCAAAATCTACCATTACAATACGAACCTTATATTGACAATCGTATCCTGAAACTTCATGCAGAAGTCCGTGAAGAGAGGGAAAGAGCAATGGCAGCTAATCTGGTTTATACCCTTATGGATTACCTCACCTCTACCTTGGGGACACTGATAAGTGTTATATTTTAGTTAATTTCAGGATTATAATGCGGACACTTATCTTATGATATCAGTAAATTGCTTATAAATATGCTCTAATCCTAGTTGTTTTATATTTTGTACATTTATAAATGTGTTTGTTTACATTTTGGAAGGATAATCCAATCAATTGGGTATTTTGATATGTATCAAAGAGTATCTGTGGCATCCAACACAACCAAGCCAGGATAAAAGATCAAAAAGGTTAGCATAGGAAAATTCTTGAAGCAAATTCGCCCAAAGCTTGCTTGGGCTAATGACCTTTCTTCAAAGTAAAGTATTAACTCGCCCAGGCGAGCAAAACATAAAGAAAAAACTCGCTTGGACGAGTGGAGTCCTTCAACACTAAGTATTAACTTGCCCAGGCAAGTGATGCAAGGCTAAAAAATTCGCCTGGACGAGTGCCTATAAAAAGACATGCAAATTGAAGAAGGGATGGTTTTTTTGGGGGGGAGAACGTGAGAGACATAGACAGAGGTGAGAGAAGAGAAAAAAGGAGTGGAAACTCTGTAGAAATAGGCCAGGGATCGCCTCCTTCGTCATGTCTTCTATTGATCTCTTGCTCTACACAATGATTGTTTCCATATAATTGAGTGGAGCCCTTTGATTAGCCTGTTTCTTTCAGTACCTACCTTACATTACATGTCTCGCACCATTACAACCTAACATGTCTCACTTATTTGGAATTTTTGGATTTATTTGAATTGAGTTGATTGATTTACAGAGTTGTAAACTTGCTCATTGAATTGTGATCTTAAGTATAACTGTTTGTCTATATAAAATTGTAAACATTGAGATGATGAGCAGAGTGAACTTGAAGATCTTTAAGACTGTTTGCATGTTAATTATAAGCCTAATGGATTCCTTATTAAATTTTTGATGCCCCATTGTGTGAGTTTTTACTTGTTGAATAAATGGGAATTTTTGTTATATGAGTTCTAAATTAGGAAAATTTGTTTTGATTGGGAATAATTGCTTGAAGACAAACAATGATCAAGTGTGGGGAGGTGATAAACCACCTTATGAGTGGTATTTTGTATATGTTTTTGTTTCATTTTGCATGTATTTTCTCGACAAAACTCGCATTTGGACACTAGTTTTGTATTGTAGAAGCAGAATCACTCAATTGAGTGAAAGAGTTAGAAATTGCACAAATTTGTGAAGATTTGAAAACTCTATACTTGATCACGGCCGTGGCACATTTACCACAACAATGGTAATAAGGGGAACCATAATAAAGTGATAGCAAGCCTCCAAAACAGTGTCAAAATCTGACAACAGTCGTGGTCAACTGATGAGGGTCATGGTCATCCAATAGGGGTAAATTAATGAGGGTCATGGTATATTCATAAGGGTCATGGTCAACTCATGAGGGTCGCGGTCAACCAAGAGGGTCATAGTCAATCCATAATGGCCCAAGGCTTCAACGTCACTTCCAATCACGGTCATGGTGGATTCACTATAACCATAGTGTGCCTTTTTGTGAGATATCTTTAAGAAGCTATATATAGAGGTCTCTAGACTTTGTAAAAAAGATTATTTAGTTTTATTCCTATCTTTTACAATTTTAAGAGAACCTTGAGGGCTTTTGAGAGTTGAAGAGCATGGACAACACTGTTAGGATAGATCATGATCATCATTCCTGACTATTGGTATATCTATGTTTACCTTTTATAGGATTTCTAGTTTTTCTCTGATCATGAGTGGCTAGTCCCCCTAGTTTGGAGGTATATAATGATGAACTGTCCAAATGTACTTATCTTCTTGTTCTTAATGGAATTTCTCATTATTTTCATGTTAATTAATTTTCTTTCTTATTTTAATGTTTATGTGGAACTAGTCATTCTAATACTTAATCGATTGCATAGCAATGATCATATGCATGTAATTGGTGGATCTAGGTATATAATGTTTTATACCAAATTGCATGATCAAACTGTTTGGGGAATCTCTAATGGATGAGTTAATCTTTAACTAATCATCCCTAGAATTAATTTTATCCTTTGACTTAAATTGATAAATCTGTGATCATTGGGGTATTGATTTAAGACAAAGAACATCTTCTAACCTTGATCATAGGCTTTAGTTGATTTTGGGATTTCATAATTAATTTGAGAAGGAATTTTATTAAGACTAGGATTGAAGGAAAATTGGTACTAGTGAGTCATAACCCCTCGCCATTCTTATCATAACTCAAACTCCTCTTTATATTTGTTTATTTGCTTTCTTATAAAAACCAAAACCACAAAAATGTTTAAATCATATTTTTAATCAATTATAGTGTTAGTTTAATAAGTTTAACTAATTGGGTATACAACTGGTCCTTTGGGTTCGATATATGAACTTTTGAGTTCACTATAAGTATTGCATAGTGTACATTTGTCCTTGTGCTAACATATTTTACGCATCATTATTGAATCTTTGAATTCATTCATACTATTGTTTGTAAATGCTAGGAGTGACTAAGTGTTAAAAAAATACTCGGATTTTCTTAGATTTGGGTGGAATCTGAGATAGTGCTAGAAGAGGCTAGAAGAATACTTGTATATCTAGGAGTGGCAAGATAGAATACTTGTTTTGTAATCAAATTTTTTGATTAGTAGAACCCTTTATTATTGTGTAAAGGAGAACTAGATGTAGTTATGTTTAACGAACTATTATAAACTAAGTGTTTCTACGTCTCTCCTTAATGGTTTTATTAAGCATGCTTAGTTTTTTTTGTCACCTTTTTCGTACTAAGTGTTGACTAGAAAAATTATCATAAAACTCTATTTCATACTTTTACTAGACGATCAAACTCGATTTTATCAGTGGACGACTCTAGTATCTACATACATACATATGTCTCTCTCTGTGTGTGTGTGTGTATATATATATATATATATATCGTTTTGATATTGTGATAAACTTTTTACTATATACATTTATTATCTTTGATTAACACACTATTCAACCCCTTCTAGTATGATTGTTGTTATTTCAAGAACAATAAAGTAGAGATGGAGCGGGGCCAAAATTTGGGGAATATATAACAAACTATACCACATGAGTGTCTATTTGGACCAATGAAAAATGACATACATTACATCATTTAAAATAACAACCAACGTAGTATATATCATTTTATGTCAGTTCAAAGATAACCCATGCAGTATAGTTTATTTTAATTTAAAGGCTAAATGACCTATTTGATCATTTATCTTACTTTATTTGTTCAATTTGGTCCTTTATGTTTTAAAATGTTCAATTTTAGTCTTTATCTTATTTTTTTAGTTTAATTTAGTTCTTTGTCTTTTTAAAAAGTTTATTTGGTTTGTTATCTCATTTTTTTTAATTTTCTTATTTTTTGTTCAATTTGATCCTTTAATCTATTGCAGATTAACTTCATTAATAATTTAAAAATGAACTTTTTTAGTTCAGTTTTCTTCCTTTCCCCTCCACTTCATTTTTAACAAAAAACGTTCATTCTTAAATTATTAACGATGTCAATGTTGAATGGATCGAAAGATTAAATTGAATAAAAATAATAATATCAAAGACCAAAATAAACTTTTTTAAAAGATAATGGACTAAATTAAACAAAACAAAAAAGATAAAGGACCAAATAAGTCATTTGACCTAATTTAAAAAATGTCAACTATGTCACTTTCTATACCGGTTGGTAAATTAAACAACCGATGTAGAAATAATGATGTAGAATGTCATTCGTGTAATAGTAAATTGAGAATTTTAGAAGAAGAAATTTGATTAAAAGACCAATTTTTTATTAATTTACAAAATAGAAAGACGTAATAGAGTAAGTAAAAATTGAGGCATTAAAATAAGAAATTATCCAAACTAAATATATTTGTCGCTATACAAAATCAAATATAGGGGAATTTGGTCTCATATCTTAAAAAAAAATGGTCAAATCCTCAATTCTGCTTATAAGTATTTATTATATTTAATTAATTAAATCATTTATTAATGGTATTCCAAGGTAATATGTCAGATTTAGGCGAGTTCAATTGGACAAAAAAGAATGTAAGCAAAATTAAAGATTGAACCAAAAATCACAAATTTTCAAAAGTTGGAAAACTAAATGTCTCCTTTAAAATAAGGTGCTCAAAATTGTAGACCGAACAAAATAAATAAACAAAAATTATATGTGAACATTTTATGATTGTTGTGTTTAGGGTAAATAGTCATTTTCGTCCCTGAATGTGTAATGCGCTGGCAAAATCATCACCGAAAGATGAAAATTCAATTTTTTTTCCCTCAAAGTGAAAAAAGTGTGACAAATGCATCCTTCCGTTAACTTTTGTCGTTAATTGATAGAGCCTACGTGGTACATTTAGGGACAAATTTGTCAGCGCTCTATACTTTCAAGGACGAATTTGTCAGCTCTAACTAAAATATAATTTAATCTTCATATTCTCCTTTTTTTTAATCATTGCAAGTATAAAATTATAATAAACACTTAAAAATTAGAAAAAACAAACATAAGTTAAAATAAACATAATAATAAGTATAATATTGATTAATAAACATAATTTATTTATTTCTCTAAAATTTTTATTGAAACAACATTAGATAATAACAAAATCAAGTTGAGTCTCATTTTTTTTTGTAAGGATTAATTTAATGATTGTGTATTTTAATTTGTTTGAGTCTCATATTTTGGGTAAGAAATTATCTCATATTTTTGCTTTGAAATTTCTATCGTGATAGTACCTTACCCAAAATATGAGACTTAAACAAAAAATGCGCAGCCATTTAGTTAATTCTTACAAAAAAATGAGACTCAGCTTGATTTTTTCATTACCTAATGTTATTACAATAAAAATTTCAGATCAACAAACAAATTATGCTTATTAAACAATATTATGCTTATTATTATATTTATTTTAACTTATATTTGCTTTCATAATTTTTAGGTATTGTTTATTGTAATTTTATGCTTGCAATGATTAAAAAAGGAAGAATATGAAGATTAAATTATATTTTGGGGAGAGAGTTGAAAAATTCGTCCCTGAATGTGTAGAGCGTTGACAAATTCGTTCTGTGCAACGAAGACTCTTTCAATTAACGATAACAGACAAAAGTTAATGGATGGATAAATTTGTCACACTCTTTTCACTTTCAGGGACAAAAATTTGAATTTTCATCTTTCGGGGACGAATTTGTCAGCGCTATACACATTCAAGGACGAAAATGACTATTTACCCTTGTTTTTATCATTAAAGATTGTTTTTAAAACTACTAAAAATTGTAGTAAAAAAGCTACTAATAATTTGAGAAAAAGAATCACATTTTAATCATTCATCAAAAAGGAAAATAAAATAACAAAATACAGAAAAAAGTATTGAATTGAAACAAAAGGATAAGAAAATCAAAACACAAATGTTGAGGAAACTTAGAGCATCTCCAATGCAAGGAGCTTCAATGGGTTGCTTAAGCAACTTTTTGTGGTCCCCACAGTACTTTTTGTTGTCCTCACAGTGTCATGTCACTTCTAAGAAACTCACCCAGTATTTTGCTCCAATGCAAGAAACCACAAGAAACTAAAAAAAAATCCACATATTTATATTTTTTAAATAAAACTTAACATTTTTTCAGTTTTCATAAATATAAATTAAAATAAATAAAATGAAATGCGTAACAATATTAAAAAAAATTACATAATAATAAATAATTAAACACAATAACATCGAAATAAATAAAAAAAACCTAGACCTCAAAAAAAATATTACAAAAAATTAGTTATTATTTTTTTTTGTTTCCGAAACATTTCTAAATATGCTCAACTAAATCTCCTTAGAGTTGTCGGTGTTTTTGTTTGTCATGAACCTCTGCTCTCCTTTGATGGTATGTCGATCTGATATTAGGGTAAGCACCTAAAGATACTTCGAATGTTGACGTGTTGTTACCTACATTATCATAATAAATATTACTTTGATATATGTCACGTTTGTCCTCAACAATCCTATTATGCAATATGATGCATGCATATATGACATTTTTCATTTTAGCAATATCCCAAAAATGTGACGGACCACATATAATAGCACTCCGAACGTCCGTTCTACATTTCTTGCTGATTCTTGTCATTAAGCAAATAATTTTCACTTTTCTCCTTGTGGCATTGAGATGGTCTTCACAAATGTAGCAAAGTCTGGATAAATACCATCAGCTAAATAGTATCCCATATTATATTAGGTTATATTCACTGTGTATTGCACTGCGGAAGCACGTGCCGACAAAACTTCATCAAACACATTAGATCCATTTAACACAGTAATGTCATTATTTGAACCCGCAGTGCCAAAAAATGCATGCCAAATCCATAAGTCTTGTGATGCAACAGCTTCAAGAATGATTGTTGGGTAGCGATGATCACCTCGACAAAATTGACCTTTCCATGCAACATGACAATTTTTCCATTCTCAGTGCATACAATCAATAGAACCTAACATACCTGGAAGTTCGCGTGCCACTCCCAATTGTAGTAGTCGTTCGGTGTCTTCGTTACTTGGTCTCCTCAAGTACTCATTCCCAAATATGGTGCAGATGCCAGATACAAATCGCTCTAAGCATTCCATCGCAGTTGTTTCACCAATTCTAACATATTCGTCCACACTTTAAGCAGGTGAGCCATAAGCCAATATATGAAGTGTAGCTATGCACTTTTGTAATGGAGATCATCCTTTTTGACCCAGTGCATCGAACCTCGTTTGAAAGTACTCATCATGTTTGCTGAGCCCATCTACAATACGAAGAAACACATGCCTTCACATACGAAATCTTCGTCAGAATTGAATCTCTTTGTACATAGGATTTACTGAGAAGTAGTCATTGAATAATCGATCATGACCTTCTTCATGATTTCGATGTATCACTCTTCTTTGCATACGCCTAGCGGTGTTGTTGGCTCTGAAGTATCAATCTAATGAGTTCTTCGTCGGTGTTGTCTTCCAATTACTCATTTATCACTTGATCTAGAACTTCATCTAAATTGTTGTTTGGATCCATTATATGGTATCCAAAGTGTTTGAAATGAGGGATATATATTGCGTAATTTGTATGAGAACATATGAAAATAATGAAACATTAGACATTTATACAGCTTCATTTCCAACAGCTAGTCATATAACGACTAGTTTCATAACGGCTAATTTAATAACGACTAGTTTTCAATGGCTAGTTTCTAATGGCTAGTCTTATAACGGCTAGTTTTATAACGGCTAATTTTCCAACGGCTTGTTTCGTAAAATAAAATTTTGAATATAACATACAACAAGGACCTACATTGTTAATAACTACATACAAAGTAACTAAATAACAACTAATTCGAACATAGGGACTAAATTTTAATTAAATAATTTCTTCCTGACATGGTCACAATACTTTTCGTGGTCTTGGCATTGTTATTCCGACATGTTGGATGTATCCTTCATGAGGATTTTATACTCCATGCGCCGTTCCTAATCTTGCATATGTCTTTCTTGTGCCTCCTTTAACTGAATAAGTTTAATGTGTTTGCATGCTTCTCATTCATTACACTTTCTATGTTAGATAAATCGATATTGTTAGAAGCTTGTTTTCCTTTGCTCTTTCTTTTTGATGCTTTTTGTCCCATTGGGCAAGACATTGGCGATGACTCATTATATTCTTCGACTTCAATGGGTGTCTCTGTGTTACAAGACGATGAGTAATTTCCACCTGTAGAAACCTTTGTTCTTTTGGAAGTAGTTGACATAAATTCTGCATCAAATTTTGGTTGATCTTTCATCAACAACCAAGCATGCTCAACCTCAAATATTTTACCTGTATCTTGTACGTAAATCAAATGAGCATTAGTCATATAATCATTTTCTGAACTTCCACTTCTCCTATGCTTATCGGCTTGTTTGTAGCACCCATTAAATTTTTGAAGTGCTGGGTGGACCCTATTTGTAACGCCCCGTATGCATCTAGTTCATTAACATTCAATTATGGTCATTAAGCGCAGCGATTAATTAATTTAATCAATTAGGAAGCAGCTAATAAAATGACATCGTCATACGTCAATAATGGTACCAACCCAGCGTTATGTATGGTAAATGTTCACGTGACATAATATAACAAATATACATCACTGTGTATCTTTCCCTTCGAAAGTACAAAATACCAAAAGTATAATAAACAATGAGCCAACATGATCATGAAAATAATATGCATATGGTTCACATAAAACCATATCCCTACTCGGGCCTCTTGCCCCGGGATCCATCATCCCTGCAAAAAATTAAATCCCTAAACGGGGTGAGATATAATCTACTGGCCAGAGAATCTCATCAATCATACAACATATCATCACAGTGGATATCATATACATGTTCTCAATCAAATGTAGTAAGACACAATTTCAATACCACATGCATCATGAAATACAATAACCATCACTCCCTCGGAGTATGGTGGAACGCAGTCAAGGGAAGAACTCCCAAGAACAAAGAGCTTACGTGCTCGAAGTGCTACACTAGCTCTCCCGTCCTCGTGGTCACAACCACCAGTATCCTCTATATCATGCTCTACATAAATTGCATGCAAACAATTAATAACGGTTATCAATCGTTGCATGTAAGAAATCTATAACGGTTATCAACCGTTGTATGAAAAGAAACGCTATTCTTTTCTAACAGACCCAAGCCTAGTTCCAGCTCTAACTTGAATGGTTCACTATTCCTCTCGAAAACAAATTCTCAAATAATCGGTAAAACTTGTGTTTCTTACTTCTACAAAAGTTTAGGAAGGCTAGAGGAAAGCTTTTCCAAGCTTGAACGTCCTTAAAAATGCCTTTCCCCCTCAAAATTGAAACTTTGTGAGGTCCTTGGAGAAAACGATCTCCTCGTCTGATGGTTTTCAGAAAGTGCTAAGGTTGGAATCTAGCTATTGGGTGGTTCCTTTCAACTTTCCAGTTGCATGCAAGGAGTTTTGGTCAAGGGTGAGTGGTTATGAAGCTTTTCTAGCTTGGAAATGGAGAAAACGGAGAAAGGAAGAAGATGATAGTGTTTTTCGTATAAACGTTGACAAATGGGTTATTTAAATGACCCTGTTGGGTTCAATTTTATCTACTAAAACTCTACCTCATCCAACTTGACATGCACAACGCGAATCACCTCGTCCAGCTCGGTACGCGTAACCCGGATCACCTCGTCCACTCGAAATACGCAACCCTGATCACCTCGTCTAGCTCGATATGTGCAATCTGGATCACCTCGGTATGCGCAACCCTGACCACCTTGTCCAGGTTCATGCTATAATTTAAAGCCCAAGAGCTTCTTTTGGCAAAATCCAAGGTCCGCCCTTGTCTGGGTCCGTCCCTAGCACTTACAACCTTTCACCTCCAACCATACAATGCCTCATAGGGTGCCATGCCCAAGCTAGCATGGAAGTTGTTATTATACGAAAACTCCACCAGTGGTAGGTATCTTTCCCACCTAATTCCCTACTGTAGAGCGCAAGCTGTCAAATGTCCTCAAGAATCTGGATAGTCCTCTCTGTCTGCCCATCGGTCTGTGGATGGTAGGTTGTGCTAAGCCTCAACTGGGTCCCAAAAGCCTCCTAAAGAGCACCCTAAAAACCTAGAGGTGAACTTTGGATCTCTATCATTGACAATGCTCTCCGAAACACCATGCAGTCTGACAATCTCTTTGACATATAGTTGAGCCAATCTCTCTGTGGTATAGTCAGTCCGAACTGGTAAGAAGTGAGCTGACTTGGTCAGTCTATCAATAATCACCCAGATGGATCATATCCTGTCAGAATCCTCGGTAGTCCAACTACGAAGTCCATGGAAATGCCATCCTATTTCCATTCTAGAATCTGCAAAGGTTGCAATAGGCCTGACAGTCTCTAATGTTCAATCTACACTTTCTGACATACCAGACACTTAGCCACATGCTCAACTATGTCTTTCTTCATCCCGGGCCACCAGAAGTTTCTCTTAAGGTCCTGATACATCTTGGTGGCACATGGATGAATGCTAAATTGGCCCTTATGAGCCTCAGACAGAATTGCATCCACCAGCTCGCCCTTATGCACCACTATTCTCCCTCGGTATAACACCAAGTCTGGGTTCTCCCACGAAACATCCTTCTGTCCAATCAGGGATTTTATATCATCATCACATTTTTGGGCTTCTTGAATCCTCATAATCAACTCGTTATCCACCTTGGTCTCTTTCAACTCGAGACCTCGGTCACCCTCAATCATGGTCAGGTGCATATCTCGGAAATCCTCTATCAGTCTACAGTCCTCAATCATCATGCAAGCTATGCTCTTGTGCTTCCTACTTAAGGCGTTCGCCACTACATTCACCTTCCCGGGATGGTATCTCAACTCAAAGTCATAATATTTAAGGAATTTCATCCATCGCCTCTATCTCATATTCAGCTTCTTCTGATCAAACAAGTATTTGAGACTCTTGTGGTTACTGAACACCACTAGCTTGGCACCATACAAGTAGTGCCTCCATATCTTTAGAGCAAAGTCCACTACGACTAGCTCTAAATCATGTGTAGGATAGTTCTCTTCATGCAACTTTAGTTGCCGGGATGCATAGGCAACTACTCTTTTCTCCTGCATCAGCACACATCCAAGCCCCTGCTTGGAAGGATCACAATAAATCTCGAAACTCCCTTCAGGATCAGAAAGAGTGAACACTGGAGCTGTGGTCAATCTTTCCTTCAATATCTGGAAGCACTCCTCACACTTATGAGTCCAAACAAATGGGGTACCCTTCCTGGTAAGGCGGGTCAAGGGCAACACCATCTGTGAGAACCCCTAAATGAACCTCTGATAGTAACCCTCCAGTCCAAGGAAGCTCCAAATCTCTGAAACATTCTTGGGCTTCTCCCAAGTCATCACAACATCTATCTTACTAGGGTTAACTGCTACCCCGGCCTCAGAAATCACGTGGCCAAGGAATTTTACCTCTGATAGCCAAAACTCACACTTCGATAGTTTGGCATATAACTGCTCGTTCTTCAACGTATGAAGAATAGTCCTGAGGTGCTCGACATGTTCCTCTTTACTCTTGGAGTAGATCAGTATGTCATCAATAAATACCACTACGAACTAATCCAAGAAAGGTTAGAACACCCTATTCATATAATCCATGAATACTGTTGGGGCGTTCGCGAGACCAAATGGAATGACCTGATACTCATAATGACCATACCTAGACCGGAATGCAGTCTTTGGTATGTGCTCGGGCTTAATCTGAATCTAGTGGTATCCGGACCGCAGGTCTATTTTGGAGAACACACAGGCTCCCCTCAACTGATCTAGCAGATCATCAATCTAAGGAAAAGGAGACTTATTCTTTATAGTAACCTTATTCAGCTGTCTGTAATCCACACACAACCGCATACTGCCATCCTTCTTCTTCACGAAGATAACCGGTGCTCCCCATGGCGATACACTCGGCCTTATAAACTCTTTGGATAGCAAGTCCTCAAGCTGTGCCTTAAGCTACTTTAACTCCACAGGAGCCATATGGTATGGAGCTATAGATATGGTCCGTCCCACACCTAGAACCAAATCAATGGAGAATTCAATCTCCCTCTCGGGTGGAAGCTGTGTAATCTCCTCTGGGAATACATCAACAAACTCGCTCACCACCGGAATCTCCGATAGGTCTACCCACTGCCTCTCCTCCATTGCACTCAGCAAAAGATAGTCCCAAGCTCCTCACTTCATTTCCTTGCAAGCTTGTAAGATTGAGCAAAATGAAGTGGAACCCGGGCTGACTCCATCTGAAGGCACCATGATCTTCTTATTGCAACAATCCACCATAATGCCATACTTGGCCAACCAATCCATACCCGAAATCATCTCAAGGGTAGGCATCACAAGGCAATACAAATCAACCCCGTATTTTCTGCCCTTAAACTGAAACTGCACATCTCGGCAGTACATATCCACACGACACTACTCCCTAGAAGAGGCAGTACATATCCAATTGATGCACCTTTAGGATACCAAAGACCAAATTTTGGTGTTGCCTTGAGATATTTGAGGATTCTTTTAACTGCTGTTAGGTGTGACTCCTTGGGATTTGCTTGATATCTTGCACACAAGCACACACTTAGCATTATGTAGGGTCTACTAGTTGTCAAATACAATAATGATCCAATCATTCCTCTAAATTTTGACTCATCAACCCTCTTTCCATTTTCATCTGAATCAAGATAGGTTGATGTTGCCATTGGAGTTGCAGCACTTTTACTTTTCTCCATTTCAAACTTATTAATCACATCAAGGAAATACTTGGATTGATTGAGAAATGTCCCATTCTTCATTTGCTTCACTTGAAGTCCAAGAAAGAATGTTAATTCTCTCATCATTGACATTTCAAATTCTTTCTGCATAGCTGTAGAAAATTCCTTGCACAGCAAATGGTTAGTTGAACCAAAAATTATATCATCAACATGTACTTGAACCAATAAGATATCATTCTTATGTCTTTTGATGAACAAGGTTTTGTCAACATGACCTCTTGTGAAAGATTGTTCAAGTAGAAATTTGCTTAATCTTTCATACCAAGATCTAGGAGCTTGTTTTAAACCATAAAGGGCCTTTTTAAGTTTAAAAACATAGTTTGGATGTTTAAAATCAGTAAAACTAGGAGTTTGTTTAACATATATATCCTCCTCAATGTATCCATTTAAAAAGGAACTTTTAACATCCATTTGAAAAAGTTTAAAATCCATTAAACATGCATATGCAAGCAATAACCTAATAGCTTCCAATCTTGCAACTGGAGCATAAGTTTCCTCATAGTCAATGTCTTCTTCTTGGTTGTAACATTTTGCAACCAATCTAGCTTTATTTATGACTATGATTCTACTTTCATCAAGTTTATTTCTAAAAACCCATTTTGTGCCAATAGGTTTGAGAGAGGATGATCTAGGAACAAGTTCCCAAACTTCATTTCTCTTGAACTGATTTCACTCATCATACATGGCATGCATCCAATGTTCATTATTTAAAGCTTGATCAATATTCTTAGGTTCAATTTGAGAAACAAAAGCCATATTATAACATAGATTTCTTAATGAAGATCTAGTAGATACTCCCTTTGAAACTTCACCTATGATGTTATCAAGTGAGAGATCTCTTGTTGTTCTCCAATCTTTTGGCTCTTGGATAGGTGTTGATGGTTTCATTTTCAACACTTGGTTCTTCTTTCTCTTTATGTATGGAATGATTAAGCTAAATAAATTCCTCCATAGGATCTGCATCTACATCACACTTCTTTTCCTCTTTTGAGGGATTAGACTCATCACAAATCACATGTACAGATTCTTGCATGCACATTATTCTTTTATTGAAAACTTTATATGCTTTACTATGTAATGAATATCCAAGGAAAATTGCTTCATTAGCTTTAGCATCAAATTTTCCAAGTGATTCTTTGCCATTGTTTATTACAAAACACTTACAGCCAAAAGCTCTCAAATGAGAAATGTTTGATTTTCTACCTTTATATAGCTCATAAGGAGTTTTGTTTAAAATAGGCCCAAAAACAGCATCAGCCCAAAAATATTTTGGCAAATTTGTCTCATTAAGAAGAGTTCTAGCTCCTTCTTCAAGAGATTTGTTTTTCCTCTCCACAACACCATTTTGTTGAGGTGTTCTTGGAGCTGAAAATTGTGGTTAATTCCATTTTCTTCACAGAATTTTTCAAACTGTTCATTTTGGAATTCTCCACCATGATCACTTTTTATTGAGATGATTTTGCTACCTTTTTCATTTTGAGTAAGCTTGGTCATTTTTCTAAAAGAATGGAAAGCATCACTTTTGGATTTCAAAAACAGAGTCCAAGTAAATCTAGAGTAATCAGCTACAATGACAAACCCATAAATATTGCCTCCTAAACTCATAGTTCTAGAAGGACCAAACAAGTCAATGTGAAGTAATTCAAGGGGTCTAGATATGGAAACAATGTTTTTACTTTGAAAAGAATTTTTGGTTTGTTTTCCCTTTTGACAAACATCACATAGTTTGTCCTTTTCAAACTTGAGTTTGGATAAACCAAATACTAAATCCTTTTTAATTAGCTTGTTCATATGATGCATGTTAATGTGACTTTCCCTTCTATGCCACAGTCAAGATTCATCAATCTTGCTTATTAGACAAGTGTTGTGAAAGAATGCATGATCAACTGAAAGTAAGTAAATGTTACCTTTTCTTTTACATATGTGAATTACTTCACCACTTTGCCCATCACTAATCATGCAGAAAATCTCATTGAATGAGACTTTGAATCCTTTATCACAGAGTTGGCTTATACTTAAGAGATTATGCTTTAACCCTTCCACATAAAGAACATTTCTGATTTTGGTTTTGAAGCTATCTCCTATGTTGCCTTTGTTATTATCTCCATAAGTGACAAATCCTCCATCTTTAAGAGTTAGATTTGTAAGCATAGACATGGCACCCGTCATATGTCTAGAGCATCCACTATCAAGGTACCATAATAAGGATCTAGCTCTTAGACATACCTGCAAGAATCAAATCAGTTTATAAAGGAAGGTACCCAATTGAGATTGGGTCTGTAGGGGTTAGTAGCTTTCTTTTTCTTTTGAACCCAAATGCAATCTCCATTAGGCACATAGAATCTCCTAGCATAGCATTTGTAAGATGTATGTCCTTTTTCCATACCATAGTTGCATGTTACAGATTTTGATGATTTTCTTAATAAAGCATTTTGATTGATTTTTGAGTTTTTGAACTTCTTTTGATTCTTCTTTTTTGGAGGCACAAATATAGTTTTTCCAAAAGATTTTGAGCCTTATTTGTACCCCAAACTAGAAGCATCTCCAGCATACCTTTTCACACTTAACATTTCAGCAAAGTTGCATTTCCCTTTGTATAGCTTTCTCAAAAGATTAATTAAATCATTGTTATTGGATAAGAGTAACATGTATTTTTCTCCTTGACTTCTTTTGTAATCATCAAAATCCTTTTGCAATAAATTGTCTTTGTTGATATTAGTAGAAGAAGAAGCACATACACATCTATTTAATTTGTAACTTGAAACAAGTTTTTCATTCTCTTCTTTCAAGTTGCAAATTTTAGTTTGCAATTCAATAATCTTTGCAACATGCCATCTAATATCTCCTTTATGTTGATTCAAGTGAAGCCAAGTATCAATGAACAAAGATCAACGTTTCAAGATTTTGTGCTTTCAACATGCTCAAAGGAAAAGTTCCATGGAAAGCTTGAAGACAATTTGATTAATGTAAAAGGAAGTATATGATCTGATAATCCAATTGTGCATATCATGCATTATTCATTCATCTAGGATTGTTAGATTAAAAGAATTAATTAAAGAGAAGTCACAAGTAAGGATTTAAAAAGCTAAGTTTTTGGAAAAATGAAGCCTTACTGAATTAATCGATTACAAGGCTAATGGAATCGATTATTCTGTTCTTCATGCCTTCAGAAAACAAAGTATGAACAGTGTAATCGATTACATATTGGATTAATCGATTACTTAGGCCTTTTTATGAGAAATGGAACTCTCTGGCTTAATCAATTACAGAAATTGGTAATCGATTACAAAGTGCATTTAGAAAAACTTGTGGCTCTGGCTTAATCGATTACGTATCGGAATAATCGATTAAATGGTTCATTCTTGGAACTTTGGACTTACAATGAGCATTTTAATCGATTACTATCTTGATTTAATCGATTACATATGCAAAATAATCGATTACTGGAGCGGGTTTAATCGATTATTATCAGTTAAAAAAGCTGTTATAAAAGGAACCTCTCAGGCTGAGGTTTGTAACTTCTGTGACGTTTGATTTTTTCGAGTTCTAAGCATTCATAAACATTCTGAGCTTTAATTAGTGACATTCCCTGACATCTAAACACATTGAGGCTTCACAAATTCATATGTGTTTTTGAATCAAGAAGGTGAAGAATCATTGTTCATTCAAAGCATAGGAAAGGAATGCATTGAGTTGGTAATCTGTAATTCAATCAGTTGATTCATTCATGTGCATGAATTCTTGGATTGTCAGGTGATATCTTTCCTTGTCTTTGAAGGTGTAAAACTGTTCTTTTGAATTTTTGTAAAGATTAGTCTATTGTAAATGGGTTTCTTGCAAGTGTAGAGATAGTGTTTCTTTAAGGACAGCTGAGTAGTGTTCTCAGTGTGGGTTTTGGTCTCTAACTTCTGAACATTATCTAGGGTTGATAAAGAAAGGCTTGTAAAATTTGCTTGTAAGAATATTTTTGCAATAGTGGAACTCTACTCTAGTGTTGAGTGGAAGAACTGGATGTGGCCTCATAATGTTTGAGGTGAACCAATATAAATATATGTGGCTATTCTTTCTTCTCATCTATTAATCTCTTAATTGCTTTGTTTGTGAATCAATTTCATTGCACAGAAAGTTGTTCTCTATTTTCTATTGTTCTTGGAAAGGGAAGTTGATTGAATATTGATTCTTGGTGTTGAAACAATTTTTGAATGTGATAAAGATCCTGTGGTAACTCTGATTTTAAAAATTTAATTGGCCAAGGTTCAACCAATTCACCCCCCCTCTTGGTTGTTTTGTGGTGTTCCTTTGTTTTTCACGGCTGTGAATACTCAACTGTGTGGAAGCATATGACAGGAGTAGTTGCCATCCATAATAGTCGTTGCTGCGCAGATGCACCAACAAAGTGGTAGTCACCATATGGTTGCCAAACGACCTGCACATATAAAATAAATAAACAATTATGTAACTAAATTGAACATAAATGCAAGCTAGTCAATGAATAGTCACAAAAATAGTTAAAAATTACTAAACGTACCTCATTCCGGCTGAGGGAATCGAATCTCAGCCTATACCATAGAAGCTTGTGCGCTCGAAAAGAAACACCATTAGCAAACCATAATTATGAATTCCAATCTTTGTTTAAGACACCCACAAATGGGTGGGAATCTCAGCCACACCTAGACCTGAAGAAGCATGTGACACCCACAAATGTCACTTCTATATGGATCCGTACACTCGCACATTTGCCTAAACAAATGTGCAAGGACCGCAGAGCCCCAACTATATGTACCAAAGTGCTCGAAGTCCCCTACAAGCAACGACACATAACGCGCTGCGGCCATGCTCCCCCCGGATTTGTCGCATAGCAGCCATGCTCCTAGAGGATGCACAATGTGCGCCTTCGTAAATCGCTGGACGGGCACCAAATCTGGAAGTACCTCACCCCAATGCGCAAAATGCTTGTTAAAGTATGACAGGCGCAAATATCCACCCTTAAGCTCAACGACTTCCTCAGGTTCATGACCAAAAACATCCTCTATGGCAGTCGCTCATTCGTCTAAGATGGGTCTTGTCACGACATTACCCTCAATGGGCAACCCTAAGATACTAGCCACATCTTCCAACGTAATGGTCATCTCTCACTGCGTCATATGGAACACATGGGTCTCTGGTCTCCACCGCTCAACCAGAGCACTAATTAGCGTAAGATCAATCTAAACAAAAATTAACAATAGTCAATTCATTTGTACCAGTTATCAGAAATAATATTCATTGAATTAATGCCTACTTGCATACCAGAATATGTCGCATGCGTGCGACATGTAGAAAGCCAACATGTCCTAACATATCAGCCACGATGTCCGGTATATCATCGTAATGTGGCCCCCCTGTTACTTTACCACGTCGAGTCTTCAAGACTCTAGCTGTGTCCTTGTTCCATATAGCCTGTGAAATGTCGGTGCGCTGAGTACACCTCCGTAAAATGCCCCACTTATACGACGTATGCATAACATGGGTTGTCGGATCCCTAAGCTCACCCTTAGTATCAAATCCAGAGCGCGAAGAATCAGTTGAAGATGAATCAGCCATCTAATGACTATTTAAATATAAGCAGATGAAAATTTAAATTTAATAAATTAATATCTTCTATTTACAAAAATTCAAAATAAAATTATACCTAATGTACGTTTCTAACAACACAAAAAATAAAAATCTATATTATCTTATAAAATCTTATAAAATAACTATACTATAAATTTAATATCCTACAAAATAAAATCCTAATTATACCTAATTAAAAAAATTAATTTGTTAATATAATTATCTTATAAAATAAACCATGACCACTGAACCCTAAACCATGCACCCTAAACCCTAACAATTTTATACGAACTTATCATCTATTTTATTAAAAATTACCAATGTCGCTAATAGTTTCACATGGCCCTAACAATTTTCTAATTCAATAATAGAACAAATTAAATAATATGCAAAATTAACACTGAAATTAATATTAACATAATAGAAAATTCCATAAACAATAAACCCTAATCCACAAACCCTACACCATAAACCCTACATCTTAGATCCTAAACCCAACACCCTAGACACTAAACCATAAACCCTAAATCATAAACCCTAAAATAAAAACTCTAAATCATACACCCTAACCCCTAAACCCTACACACTAAACCATAAACTCTAAACCACGTACCCTAAACATAACAACTTTTAACCAACCTAAACCCTAATCCATAAACCCTACACCATGAATCCTAAACCCTAAACCTTAAACCCAACACACTAAACCCTAAACTCTAATCCATAAACCCTAAACCCTAAACCCTAAACCATAACAATTTTTAACCAACCTAACATCTATTTTATTAAAAATTACCTACGTCACTAACAGTTTCATATGGTCCTAACGATTTTCTAATTCAAAAATATAACAAATTTAATAATATGCAAAATTATTAAATTCACTTACTTCTTGGTAGGGCTTCACTTCAGAAATAATCAACTCACAAGCTCTAAAGAGAAGACACAAAAAATTTTAGAGAGAAGGTGAAATAGAAAGGTATGGTAAATAGTAATTTTTTGGGGCTTTTATAGTGCTCAAACACGCCTAAATTGGGCATGTTTAAACACACCTAAGTTAGGCATGTTTAAACACGCCCAATTTAGGCGTGTTTGAGTGTCCCATTTTTGTAAATAAGTTTCAAACAGTCCCAAATTGGTAAATAATTTTTAAAAAAGTATTAGTTTGGTTCTTTTGCCAATGCCAGAGAGGATATTAATCACTTTCAAGGTTTTAAGATGGTGATATCGAAAGTACACGGGCTTGAAAATTTATATCATGGGATTTGAATTGTGTATTATTTTCTTTAAATAGTAGACTGCTGATATGTGCCTCAAGTATGTCCCTCAACTTTTGGCAATAAATATTATAAGGTTTATTCCTTACAAATACAGAGTTTCTTCACTGATACTTCAGGGTCTTATTTTGGAAGTTATTGTAAGTTTATAACATAAAGGTGTAAGAAAGAACTATGTTCTCTTGAATTGTGATCGGAGTCCAAATTCTAATTAATTACAAATCTAGTATCTATTATAATATATAAAATTTGATATGCGAGCACTTTTTTGAATTTCTATCCTTTAGCCATGTGAGCAAATTTTATATATTTTGGTTTATTAATTATCATTATAATTTTTTGCTTAAGCAAAAAAAAGAAAACTGAAAGGCCAGATAACATTGTTCAAAAGAATTGTTGCAGAAGATACTACAAACAAGGTTGGCATAACATATTTAGAAGCTTGAACCAAATTTTAAAATGAGATCTTTTTAGTCTAATATTTTTTTTACAAAAATTAATATTTTTATTAAATATTTATAATTTCATTGAAAAATTATTTTTCGAACTTTTAAGGATGCAAAGTTATATATTAATTTATTATAATCAATATTCTTTTTTTCAGTCGATATTAAAGCTAATACATTCAATCTTTTTTGAGACATTATTAATCTTAAATAAGATTTAATTAATTTTAATTTTCAAAAAATTCTTTCCACCAAAGTAACACTTACCATAATTGTTTACATTATTCTATAAGTAATAAAAACATTCCAAAAATAATCAATTTTTTTTATATAATTAAGTATATCAATCGGTATATCATTTTCTACTTGTATAATTTCTCTTACAATTTTTAAATCTATAAATAAATTTAATCCATCAATACTTGAGTGATTATTATGTTTTAATGAACTTCAAGCATAAGACTATATTCTTTTAAATTATTATTATCCAAAGATTATATCTTCATATATTTTAAATTGTTCAAATTTATTTCTTAATGCGGTAATTGTTTGATCTATTATATACAAGAAGTGATCAATTTTAAATAGTTATTTAGGCGATTTTACAACTTCATTATCAATATTCTCATCAAATTATTTAGGCAATTTTATATAATTTTTACCGACACCTTGATGTTTTCCTTTCATATTTGATTCATTATCATAACCTTGTCCTCTTGAGTTACTAATATCAAGTCCAATATTATTTATTTAATTATATTAGCATCGAAAAAGTCTTTTCCTATTGTATCATCTATTTTGAAAAATTCTATTTTTCTCAAAAACTTGTATTTGAATTGAAGAAACGTCTATACAATGTAATACAAAAGACATTTGTTCTTGATTACTTGCATAGGGAGTACAATCAAGTTTGATTGAAAAATATTTTGCATTCTTAATATTTTTTATAATATTTATTTTAATTTCACTTACTAACAAAGTTATCAATTCATCTTGTATCATATGTAGGTAATTGTTATGAATTTTATTATCGCACTACTAAAAAATAGTCTTTTAACATTGGTTCTTTTCGACTTTCAACATTGATTATAAACCAATGATGAAACCACCAACATTAAGTATCAATGTTAACATCGGTTATGCAAAATTGATATTAATATACACTATACAACATCGATTTTTAAGAAAATCGATGTCGTATAATAAGCAATACACCCAAAACAAAGTAAAATATACAAAAATCAACATCGATTTTCCTAAAAATCGATGTTGTCGTGTGCACCAAAACATCGGTTTTAGGAAAATCAATGTTGATTTTTGCAATTTTTTAATATCCTGTCTTTTTTTTTAATATTAGTCAAACCTGCAAATTAAAAAATAGACCAATCTAGGCAGTTTCACAATACAAATCTTTAGAATATTATTGAATAATTACTATCAATTATAAGAAATAGTTAAATAAAACAATAATGTCAATACATAAAATAATCTATAACTGAATGTAATTAAACATAACTCTACAATTGTAAAATTTCTTAAACACATAGTGTTTCATTTTTAACTCTGAGATAACATCTTGCCCACTGAATGCAAATTGTCTTTATTCTCTCTAGTTTCAATGGTCTTGGTTTAGTAAAATACTGCATGTGTGATAACCCTTAGTGTGGTGCGGATGGCGCCAGATCCTGCGCGGTTAGCGCCGGGATTGTTCAGCAGAAAACCCTGTGAGGGGTGTGGCGCGGGTAGCGCCAGGGTTGACTCGGGTAGCGCCAAACCCACTGGAACTTGATGTCCAGAGTGTCAGAGCCACATGAGGGGCGCCATAGGTTTCCCAGCCCGCGCGGATTGCGCCATGGGTGGCGCTGATGGCGCGGGATGTGGTCTGGAAAACCAAATTTCATTGATTTTCCACGCGATCAGCACCAGGTGTGGCGCGGATGGCGCTATAGGTCAGGGGAGGATGGTGCGGATGGCGCGGGTGTGGCGCGGGTGGCGCCACAGGTTCTGGAAGTTGGCGCTGGGGGCGTGGGAGTGGCGCTGTTGGCGCTAGAGCCACCGCCATTGTGGCGCGGATAGCGCCGGAGCTGGCGCGGATCGCGCCGGAGCTCGGGCAGGCCAGTATAAAAGGGGCAAAACACGAAAATGAAGAGGAAAACAACTTCTTCTTCCTCCTTTCGCCCCTAACCTCCATTAGAGAGTGTACCAAGCTTCCTAGGACCGATTTTCTTGACCCAAACACCTCCCAATGACCCTTAAACATGTGAGGAACCTTTAGAGAGCTATAATCCTTCATCAATTCCCTCTAAAACCCCTTAATTAGAAGGTCCCTTGCTTAAGGGAAGTGAGAGAACTCGAGCTAGACGAGGAATTGCGGCGTTTTAAGGACACCCAGGCTGAGGGGCGAGGTCTAGAGGCATTCCTCATCAGTTTTGAGGTAAGAAACTCGAGTTTCTCCGGTTAATTTATGAATTGGGGTTTTTTCTTGTAACACCCCGTAGGCCTCCGGTGTGTTAACATTAATAATATCAGTGTGGCGCTTCATTAGCATCAAATGGTCGTCAGCGGAAGTAAAGAATCGTTTTTCTTGATACATTATGTATGGAATAACACAACTGTAAAGTACAATACAAACTCATGCTGATCCAGTTTCTCAAATCATATATCAAAAGCCATACAACTTCA
>PYAF01002478.1:5478-36922 GCA_007407185.1 Glycine tomentella
GAAGCTCCGGAAATCCTTGGAATCTATTAAATTACAAAACATATTGGATTAATCTTCCGAAATATGACAATGACATGTATACAAGCAATAGGAGCTATTTAACTCGGTTTAGGGTAAATTTATGATAAAAGCTTATGAAATCAAAGGATAAGTGCCTTTATTTAAAACATGATTTTAACTGATTTATGGCACTTATCAGTGATCAGAATATCAAAATGATGTCATTTGATGTAAACTCCCAAAACACCCTTTTAGCCCCTTTTTGAATTTGAGTGGGTATTTGACCCCAAATATTAATATTGATCTTACCTTGGAAATCTATATTAAATTGTCTTCTATTTGGTATATATAGCTCTACGTTTGAACGAAAGCACACGTTTTGAAGGATCTCCAAAACAACAATGTGAGGTTTTAATAGGAGAACTCCTAGTTAGGTAAGGGGAGTTTATTATTTAGTTATAGTTTTGGTACCATAGTTGGGGGCCAGGGAGTCCAACTATGAAGATAACTGTTTCTCCCTGTTGTCTACTGGTTTTTAAGAAAAACTACGTTTCTAACTAATGGGATGCGATATATTTATGATTGATGTGTGTTTGTTCCTGTGTGTGCTTGTTTACAAGAAAAATTGTGTTTTTTAACTAATGGGATGCGATGAATTGGTTTGTTGATGGATATAACTGTAAATGATATTGTTGTTGTAATGATTGGATTTTTGGTAAAAGTCTTAATTGCAGAGGAGACAATCCAAAATTTTATAATACGTTCTTCTATTTAATTCTTTATTAAATTTTGTAATGGGCATAAGAGTATGTTTTATATATTGTAGTCCTTCTCTTTAATTTAGAATTTTCCTAAAAATATCAGTCTTGTAATATGATGAATTATGAATGTATGAAATTTTGGTTGTTTGAAGACCTGAGAAATGTGAATCTCAGACATATGTATTATGTATAGATGTGAAATGTGATTGCTTGGGATGTCGTTAATGATATTGAAATTGAGATGCCATTATTGTAGTTGATGATGTTTAAATGAGATAATGTTGAGGTAGTTGATGATGTTCAAATGAGATGATATTGATATACATGATGATGATATTGAGATGATATGATGTTGAGGTTGATAATGACATTGATGAGAGATAATGTTAATGTGAATAATGTCATTGTGTGTGGATATACATGGATACCCATGGGGGGTGTACGACGGGTTACCCTTGCGAGAAAGGATTTGTTTCTAGTCAGGTCATACATTGATGGTGCCCATGGTTGTAGGCTGTGTATGCACACGTGGGATGCAATGACCGGTTGGTTACCCTTGCGAGGATGGATTTGTTCCTAACCACGATCAGTACATCGGTCAGCCCACATTGATGTGTTATGTATGTACATGGGGTGCATGACGGGTTACCCTTGCGAGGAAGGATTTGTTCCTAACCGGGTCATGCATTGATGATGCCCATGTTTCATACTTCATTTGTATGTGTGGAAATAGAATGAAGGCACTTGCATACCTTTGGGTTTCAATGGGCTAAGAACGCAGGTCCTAAGGGGTCATCAGGTTTGGAATTCCCTTGTGATGCTGGCTGATCACCGGGTGGGGGAATGGCTAGTGCATGACAGGGTAGCCCTAATAGGCGGTGAATCATTATTCCTGTGAGAGGCTATTTCCGGGATATGGTACCACATTGTATACTAATAGATGAGTCAGGTGCATGCATCATTCTATGCATGATTGATGAATTGTTAAATGCATCGAATGATTTGGTTTGTTGAGTGTGTATTTGAATAATAGAATTTTGGTAATAATTGTGATTGTGATTGTTTTTCCTTTCCAATTGTGGTTACTTGATAATTGTTGGTTGTCCATAATAAACTCACCCTTGCTCTTGTTGTACTGTGTGGTTGGTAGCTGTGATGATCGCGAACTTTCGTTCGTGTGAGCAGATGAGCAGCAATAGGTGATCTTGGAGGAGATCTTTTTTTGGTTGGAGCCACCAAACCGACGTGATGACGTTGGATTTCTTTTTGGAGAAAGAGTTGTGTTTTGTTAATCGACTCTTTCTTAGTTAGTTCTTTGGCATTTTGTTTGATATGTAATTTCAGGTGTATATACATGTAAACTAAAGGAAGTTCTAACATGTGGATGACAAGTACTGATTTAATATATATGTATCTATGTGTTTAATTAGATAATTATAATATGTGTATAATAATTGTATTATCGCGAAAAAAAATTATTCTAATTTTCATAATCAAATTAATGGAGTTTTTATGACAATCTGAATTTGCACGATTAGAGTTTTGTGATATAGTAGTGACAAGGCAGGTCGTTACAGGTTTTTCTTCTCTAAAAGCCAAATCCAAATTCATTCAACGAAGTTTAGTCCATTGAAAACTACAATAGTTGAGAAAAGAGAATGTGTAGCAACAGGTACTACAAGGTATAAAATTTGAAAAAATTAATGTTCACCTTTTGGTATCCATTAATACACAACATTCAGCTATAATGATGCTAATAAAATTTTTCGTAATTTAACAATAATACACACACTAACTAGAATTACTTACAATCTTTGGATGTGTAAATAAAACTAGTCGTGTATCTATTATGCCAACATTCATGTTTATTTATTATAATGCCAAATAACCAACCTTTAGATCCTTAACTGCCTCATAATAATAAACTTCAATTCATCCATAAAATAGTAATTTTAATATATTCATAGCATCAAAATTATGGATGATTGAAATGAACATACAATTTGGAATTAAATCACTCATACAAATTTAACGACTAACAAATTCACCATACTTTAATTCCAAGACACAAACACTTCATAAAATACAAAAATATGTTAAAATTATAAGATTTTAACAACATTCAAACACATTCTAACATCATAATTAATTTTTAAGTGAAATGTCATGTTTTAAAAGATTTTTCATCTTGTGTAATCGATTAATTCAAAGTCGTAATCGATTATTCCAATGAACGTTAATTTTTGAACTAATTTTGAATGAAGAATAATCGATTATTTCGTCTATGTAATCGAGTACATAAGTACAAAATTCATTCTAAAAAGCTTTTAAAGTCCATTTAATCGATTATTCCGAGTCTTAATCGATTATAACAATCAATTTATCAGTATGAACAATAATTATGCAGCACATTTCAAATTTGCAATATTTTGAGATGAATAGCTAATAAATGATGAAATTTCATGTAGATGAGCACATAATCAGCATGCTAACACACACTAGATTCATCTAGAATTCCTAGCATGTTTCTAACTGTGAAGAATCTATCTCTATCCAAAGGTTTTGTGAAAATATCAACTAGTTGATTGTTAGTATCAATAAACTCAATATTGATGTTACCCTTTTGGATATGATCTCTGATAAAGTGATGTCTTATCTCAATGTGTTTGGTCCTTGAGTGCATAATCAGATTTTTGGATATGTTGATGGCACTTGTGTTATCACACACCAAGGGTATCTCATGTATCTCAACACCAAAGTCTTGAAGTTATTGCTTCAACCAAAGACTTTGTGCACAGCAGCTTCTAGCAGAAATGTATTAAGCTTTAGCAGTAGATAAGGCAACACATGATTGCTTCTTACAGTGCCAAGAAATCAAAGAGCTTCCTAACAAGTGGCATGTACCACTGGTACTCTTTCTATCCAATTTGCACCCTACAAAGTCAGAATCAGAATATCCAATCAAGCTGATAGATGTACCTTTTGGATACCACAGTCCTACTCTTGGTGTAGACTTGAGATATTTTAGGATTCTTTTGACTGCTGATAGATGATATTCTTTGGGATTTGTTTGATATCTAGCACACAAGCATACACTTAACATAATGTCAAGTCTACTTGCAGTTAAATATAGCAAAGAACCAATCATTCCCTTGTATTTGGACTCATAAACACTTTTTTCCTTTGTCATTTGAATCAAGATAGGTAGATGTTGCCATCGGTGTTGCAGCATCCTTGCAATTTTCTATTTCAAATTTCTTGATCATTTCCAGACAATACTTGGCTTGGCTAAGGAAAGTTCCATTCTTCATTTGCTTGACTTGTAATCCTAGAAAGAATGTAAGCTCCCCCATCATTGACATCTCAAATTCACTCTGCATTGAGACAGAAAATTCTATGCACATAGATTGATTAGTTGAACCAAATATAATTTCATCCACATAAATTTGAACCAGTGAGATATCATTTTCTCTTTTCTTGATGAACAAAGTTTTGTCAACCTGTCCTCTTATGAAAGATTGTTCAAGCATAAATTTGCCCAACCTCTTATACCAAGACCTTGGTGCTTGTTTCAAACCATATAAAGCTTTTCTTAATTTGAAAACATGGTTAGGATGCTTGTAATCAATAAATCCAGGAGGCTGGTCTACATATATTTCTTCCTCAATGTAACTATTCAAAAATGCACTTTTAACATCCATTTGAAACAATTTAAAGTTCATCAAACAAGCATATGCAAGTAACAACCTAATGGCTTCTAATCTAGCAACTGGAGCATAAGTTTCATCATAATATATGCCTTCCTCTTGGTTGTATCCTTTAGCAACCAATCTAGTCTTGTTCCTTATTATGATGTCACTTTCATCTAGCTTGTAATAGGAATATGAGTATATGGTCTAGGAACTAATTCCCAAACTTAGTTTCTTTTGAATTGATTCAATTCATCATGCATAGCTATTAACCAATGTTCATCCAGCAGAGCTTAATCAACACTTTTTGGTTCAATCTGTGAAACAAAAGCCATGGTACAACAAAGATTTCTTAAAGAGGATCTAGTAGAAACTCCCTTGGATACTTCCCCAATTATGTTGTCAAGGGAAAGATCTTTAGTAGTTCTCCAATCCTTGTGCTTTTGTAAAGGAGTTGACTGTTCTAGTTCATCATTTGGTTCAGCTTTTTCTTTTTCATTCAAATCATTAAGTTGCAGAAATTCTTCCATTTGTCCAACATGGATAACTTCACCATTTTTACTGTCACAAATCAAACAGCAGTTGTTATTGAAAGAAACTTTGAACCCTTTGTCACATAGTTGGCTTATGCTTAGGATATTATATTTCGAGCCATCAACATTCAAAACATTTCTGATCATAGTCTTAAGGCTGTCTCCTATGTTTCTTTCTCCAATTATATTCCCTTTGTTATTATCACCGTAAGTGACAAATGAAAACAATAGGAATACCCACAATAACCAAGAGGGGTGTGAATTGGTTTAAACTTGATCTTTTAAAATTATTTATAAAATCAGAGTCAAAGGATCTTAATCACTTTTAAACCAAGAATGCTTTTAATCAATCAAACTACTCAGCACAAGAAACCAATAGCTCAAAATAGAACTTGTTGAGTAATGATAATAACACCAAGAAAAAATGAACAACATTACTTGAAGAGATAGAGATAAGAAAATCAACACAAGCAATTTATACTGGTTCACTTCTCAAGAGAAGCTACATCTAGTTTCTTCTAATCAACACTAGATTAGAGTTCTATTATTATAAAATTCTGTTCTTACAAGCTTTACAACAATCTCTCTTTATCAACCCTAGATAAAGAATAGAAATCTAAAACCCTATTAGACTCATAAAGATCAAGAACAAGAGAATATTACTCTGTTCTTCCCTAGAGAACACTACTCTAGAACAAGCTTCAAAGAATCCTTTACAATAGCATCAAATAACAGAATTTACAAAAAAAAAATTACACTCAAAGATTAAGGAGAGAAGCAACCTGATGATCCAATGAATATGAATGCATATGAGTTACCAATCAAGGTTGAATGCAGAAATAGATTTTTAGAACATGCTCTCCATTACTCTTTTGAAATTTCTTGCCCCAGAAATCATTCAATACCCATTAGGATTAAAGAGATGGACAAGAAGTAAGTAAACCCAGAAAATCACTTTAGAACTTTGTGAAGGCTTGTGTCTATTCAGAAATTTTGAAGTATTCAAGTTCAATTTCAAGCCAAGCCTTATTTCTATTTATAACAGAATTTTGTAACAACCTGTAATCGATTACACGCACCTAATAATTGATTAAAATGAGCCATGTAATCAATTAAATTACCACTTAATCTATTAAAGTGTTTAAGGCTGAATTCTGGGTTTCACAACGAACAAGATAATCGATTAAACCGAGCTGTAATCGATTAAAGGAGTGAAGTTTTGTATCTAAGCCTCTTGTGTAATCGATTACAATATTTGGTAACTGATTAAGGCAGTGAAGCAAGCTTTTTCAAATAGCCTATGTAATCGATTACAATGTTTGGTAATCGATTAAATTAGTGAAAACATGATTTTCAAGATAGCTTGTGTAATTGATTACAATAAATGGTAATCGATTAAAGCAGCAATGTATTACTTTTGATTTACACTATGTAATCGATTACAAATGTTTGGTAATCGATTAATATATTCATTAAAGCTTTTCCAGTTTTAAACACGAACCAAATAATTGATTAATTCATGATGTAATTGATTAAACTGTTCATCAAAGCTTTTCCAGTTTTAAACATGAACTAAATAATCGATTAATCTTCTGGGTAATCGATTAAAACAGTGAAATTACATTTTTCCAAAAACATTACCCATTTAGATTTTTTTCGAAATAGCTTTGATTCTTTGATGAAAACACTTAAGCATGTAAATGATTACATGCATGCAAATGCAAGGATCAATAGATTTTCTTCTTATACACTTCAATTTGGATTTCAATCTTCAAGGCATGTGAAAAGCTCAAAACATTCTTCTAAGTCAAAAGTTCCATTCTTCTGTTGCTCCCCCTATATCCAACAACAAATCCTCCATCTTTTAGTATGACATTTGTAAGCATAGATATGTCACCTGTCATGTGCCTAGAGCAGTCACTATCAAGATACCATAGTTATGATCTTGCTCTTAGACATACCTACAAAATTCAAATCAGGTAACAAGCAAAGGTACCCAATTGAGGTTGGGTCCATAGGGGTTAGTGTGATAACCCTCATCTGGGTGCGGTTGGCGCCAGACCCCGCGCTGGTAGCGCCAGGAGTCCTTTAGCAGAAAACCCTTTTAAGGGTGTGGCGCTGATGGCGCCAGACCCACTGGAAGTCCACGCTAAGGGCGTGAATCTGGCGTGAGGGGCGTCATATGTTTTACAGTTCATGCGGGTCGCGCCACAGGTAGTGCTGATAGCGCGGGAAATGACCTGGAAAACCAAGTTTCACTGGAATTCCACGCGGTTAGCGCCAGAGGTGGCGCGGATGGCGCCACAGGTTCTGGAAGTTGACGCTGGGGGCGTGGGAGTGGCGCTGGTGGCGCCATATAAACTGCCATGTTGACGCGGTCAGCGCCGGAGCTGGCGCGGGTCGCGCCAAAGCTCGGGCAGGCTGTATATTAGAGGGCAGTCGCGTTTTGAAGAAGAAAAACTTCTTCTTCATCATCCCTTTTGCCCCAGCCTCCATTAATGCATGATCCAAGCTTCCTAGGACCTTATTTGCTAGCCTAAACACTTTCCTGTGACCTAGAAACTTGTTATAACCGATTAGAAAGCTAAAATCCTTCATCCTTTTCTTTGATTTGAGAAAAATCCATTCCCTCAGAGAACCTCAGTAATCTGAGTGTAGGCAAGAACCCAAGGCACAGAACGGACTACAGAGCTTGGGAAAGCTGTTCCCCAGCCTTTTGGGTCGCCACTGAGGTAAGGAACTTAAGTTTCTTCGGTTGATTTTGATAGTTAAGGTTCTCTGGATTTTGTGGATTATATTGATCTGGGGCTAGAATTAGCCCAGGATTCTGTAGAGAATCTTATTTAGAACTGCCTAGTGATGAAGGATTAGCTTTCAGTTTTTGAATTGGTGAATTTTGGATATTGGCTCTGTGAATGCATGTGTGACTGTGGTAGGGTCACTTGTTGTTGGTTTTCCGACATGCTAGAGCCTAGATTATTGATTGTGTTGAGCCTGAAAGGCTAATTGAACTGTGCTTTGAGTAAAACTCAGACCGTTCCAGTGATCATTGAAATCTGGGCTAATGATGGCCAGAGTTTATATGTACAGGCTGTGCATGGAGTCTGGGATGACTCAGATGCTTGGTATTCAGCCTTGAGAGACCTTGTGTGGTCCGAAATATTAATAGACCCCTAGGATAGGGGATTCTGTATATGAAAGGTTTCTGTGATTGAATGTCTGCGAAACTGGTTTTGATATTGAATGTCCCTTGAATAGGGTGTGATACTGTGACTGTTGGTGGCGGGAGCCACAAACCAGGGCAGGAACTGCAGACTGATACCTTGCCAGGTAAGTTCTGTGTCCCTGGGGATTTATTCCTATTTGGTTGCATACCACACTCTTGGGGAGTGATGGTCATATTCATAATGCATGCATTGGTTGTTGCATACTGATATAACTCTGTATAATGGTAATTGGCTGTGCTATTATCTGTGAATGGCATTGAGTGGAACTCTGCCATATATGGAGGGCATCGAGTGAATCTCTGCCAGATACTGAGGGCATTGAGTGAATCTCTGCCATGTTGAGGGCATCGAGTGAATCTTTGCAATTGGCCGAGACATTGAGTGAATCTCTGCCAGATATTGGGGCATTGAGTGAATCTCTGCCATGTGAAACGGTATTGAGTGAATCTCTGCCATGGATGTGAAATTGACTTGCTATGTATGATTATCTGATGTTTGTATTGTGAATTGTGGGCCAGGGTGGGGAATGTTTTCCCAAGGACCCTGAGCTTACTGAGGTATGTATCTCACCCCGTGTGGGGATTTGTTATTTCAGGTGACTCTTCAGACAGAAGAGAGCAGTCTCAGGATAGGAGGCCCGAATAGAGACATTTCTGCTTGACTGAGAAGTAGAAGGAGCTTGAAGGCTCATTTTGTATTTTGATTATGTTTTGTACCCTGTTATGGGTTGTATAGTTCTGTAGACCCTCGATGAGGGCAACTATTCTTTTGTATCACCATGGTGTGGTGAGAACTCTGATGTATATGTATGTACCAAACTATTTATAACATGATATGAGATATTTTCCTCCTGACTATATTGTGTATGAATCTGATCTGTCTATGTATTTTTATGAGAAACTGGATCAGCAGAAGTGTGATTTATGTGCCTTAGATGAATGTTTGTTGTAATTACGTTATTCCATACATAATGAATCAAGAAAAATGATTCTTATGCTTCCACTAAACAATATTTATGTTATTGAAACGCTAATCTGATATGAATAATGATAACACACCGGAGGCCTACGGGGGTGTTACAGTTAGCTACTTTCTTCTTCTTTTGCACCCAAATACATTCTCCATTAGGCATATAATATTTCCTAGCATAGCATTTAAAAGATGTATTTCCTTTCTTCATGCAATAGTTACAAGTTACAACTCTTGATGATTTTTCAAAATAAGCATTTTGATTAAACTTTGGTTTATAAAAGCTCCTTTGATTCTTTTGTTTTGGTGGTACAGATTTGGTTTTTCCACAAGATTTTGAACCATGTTTGTAACCCAAACCAGAAATATCTCCAGCATATTTTTACATACTTAACATTTCAACCAAGTTGCATTTTCCTCTATAAAGTCTTTTCAAAAGACCAACCAAATAGTTATTTTCTGAAAGAAGTAACATATACTTTTCTCCTTGGCTTCTTTTGAAAGCATCAAACTCATCTTGTAACAATTTTCATTTTTCTGCCTTGGAAGAGAAAGACGGATGTATACACCTATTGGCCTAGTAACTTGAAAGAAATTTTTCATTTTCTTCTTTCAACTTACAGAGTTCACTTTGCATTTTTGCAAGTTTGGTGATGTGCCATCTTAGATCTCCTTTCAGCGTATTATTTGACTTTGCTAGCCTTTGAGCCTCATCATGCATTTCATGGAAAACATCAACTATATTATCATATTCAGAACTTACCTCAAATTCAGCACTTGAGGAATCATCATCACTTAATGTGGATGCGAAGCAAACATTAGCTTCTTCATTCTCACTTGAAGATTCAGAGGTTGTTGATTCATTGTCTTCCCAAGCAATACATGCCTTCGTTGGCTTTCCTTCCATCTTTATCTTCCTCTCACCTTGTTGTTTCTTCAAGAAAATTGGACATTCAGATTTGATGTGTCCAGGCTTTCCACATTCAAAGCAAGTGAAGTTGGTAGAGGTGTTGTTGTTGTGGTTGTTGTTGTCATTTCTCTTGTTGAACTTTGTGAACTTTTTGTTCTTGTTCCTTCTCATGAATTTGCTGAACTTTTTGACAATTAGATTCATGTTGTCATCTTCATCTTCTTCACTTGTGATGGAGGTCTAAGACAAGCCAAAGGTCTAGAAGGAGAGTTTGAAGCACTTCCTTTGGTGAGCTTCAAAGGACCAATGACAAGAGCTAGGACTCAAGCACTTCAAGATCACATTCAAGCTAATTTGAGCAAGCATAAAGATACACACCAATTCAAGGATGACAAGAGCTGGATTTTGGTGTCTCAAATCCAATTTAATTCAATAAATTCCAGCACTTGTTAGGAGAAATTCAATAAAACATTTGTAAATATGTTTTCACTATTTTAATCGACTATTTTTGGCCTGTAATCGATTACCAGTATTTCAGCTTCAAGCAGAAACAAGGAGTCACTGCTTTAATCAATTAAATGGGTTGTGTAATCGATTAAATCCAGTCTTGACTGTTTTAATCGATTATATAAGCCATTTAATTGATTATACAGTACCGAAACTTGTAAATAGCTCTGTTGTAATCGATTACAAAGCGAATTAATCGATTAAATTAATTCTTAAGCTACTCTGCACATGTCTGGGAAGCCAAAGGTCATTTAGGGAAAGCTTGCACCTTAAGCTTCATTTGGGCTTCATTTCAATTTGTATTTTCTTACATTTCAGTGACATTTACTTGTAATTTCGTGGATTATATAAACCACCCAAAACTGAATGTTACTAACTTGGAGTTCATTAATAAAATTTCTGAAAAATGTGGTGAGAGTTTCTCTCTTGTTCTTGTTCAAGAACTTCTTGAGTCTTATCAATGGCTTCCCAATGCTATTGTGGTGATTCTTTTTAGACTTATTGAAGAGCTTCTCCATGCGTCTTCATCTTCATCCCTAACCTTTCTTCCATCTTCCATTTTCTGCAATCCTAAACTTCTAAACAGCCCCAATTGTCAAAGAGTGTTGGAATTTGGGTGTTCTTGAAGATTGTTTGAAGAGTGGGTTCTATTGCAAGGTAGATTTGGGAAATTTCATGTAAATGACTCCAGTTATTTACTTTAACTTGAATCTTCTTCTTTCTCAACTTTAGAAGATGTAACTTTCAAGGCTATGCTTTTATGTTTCTTTTCTGCATCTTCTGCATTGGTTAGTTATGACATTTCAAGTTCATATTCAAGTAGCTTACCAAATAGTGCAGCCATTAGACAAGTCTTTGGATTCCTTGATTGCTGTAACTTTTGGTTGCCATGGTCTTGTTAGACACTTTAGTATTTTGATGTTCAATTCTTCAACATCAAATGTCTTTCCAAGACCAAGAAGATGATTGACAATGTGTGTGAATCTTGTTTGCAGCTAATATATGTTTTCAGTATTGCTCATCTTGAACATCTCATATTCACGAATCAAGACATGCTTCCTTGATCTCCTTACTTCATCTGTTCCTTCATGAGTTACCTTCAACATCTCTCACATTTCTTTCACACTTCTGCATCTCACAGTTCTAAAGAATTCATCAGAAGACAAAGCAGATGTAATCATGTTTTTAGCTTTAAAATCATATTGCACAACTCTTTTTTCAGCATTTGTCATTTCATCCCATTCTTTGGGAATCAAATTATTATCAACAATTTTCATTGGAACTAAAGGACCTTTTTCTATAGCATTCCAAGCACCGGGATCATTGGATTGAATAAAGATCTGCATACGATTTTTCTAAAAACTAAAATGCTCACCCTCAAACATCGGTGGACAATTAAGAGAAACTCCTTCTCTAAAAGTTATTTGAGTAATATTCATTTTCTTCGAAAAGAAAGTGATCTTGAATAACTTTCAAGAACCAGCTCTTGATACCAATTGAAAAACACAATGAACACTCTTCAAATAAACCAAGAGGGGGTGAATTGGTTTAAAATAGGTATTTAAAACTTTACTTGAAACAATTTGCGGAATTTGTTATCTGGATCGTATTACTTAAAATCGTTTTGAAACAAGAACTTTTCTTTCAACCAAGATCAACCTTGTTATGCAAGTAATGCCAGAAACTTTGTATTGTTGATTATATCTTGATTACCCAAATACAAGCAATGAGAGATATACATAATTAGAATAAGAGACTCAGCAATTTATACTGGTTCACCTCACAAACTTGGAGGCTACATCCAGTGTCTTCCAACTAATACTAGGTCAGAGTTTTCACTAAATCAAAATATTCTTTACAAGCAAATTACAAATGATTATCTTTATCAACCCTAGATAAAGAATCTGAATTCTAAAACCCTATTAGAAAACAAATCACTAAGACTCTGAGAACCCTACTCAGATCTTTCACCTAGAGAACCCTACTCTAGAAAGCTTGACAAAATCAAATTGATTTATCACAAATGAATACAAATATCACAAAATCTTAAAAAGAAAGATTCAAGATAAACACAACTTCTGATCCTTCATGTATGAATGAATGAAAATGAATTGACATTACCACACATTTCAGGTTGTACAAAATCTAATGCTCAGAATCAATATCTTGAAAACTTCTTTTCTTTAACACATCTTCACAGGAAAACTCAGAAATCTTGATCTTCAAAAGATGTGTTTTTCATTCAGAAATCAGACTCTTGAACTCTTAGAAAGCTTATTGTCTTTGGATAAGTCACTCATGTATATAGAATGATTCATTCAATATGTATATATAGAAAACAGACCCACCAAGCTTTATATAAAACATATTTAACTGACAATAATCGATTAATCCATTGGTGTAATTGATTATTTTGCCACATGTAATCGATTAATACTACTAAATAATCGATTAAATTTTTCCTCAGTTTTCTGGAAAATGATTATGAACAGAATAATTGATTATTACGCAATGTAATCGATAAAAGCAACAAAGCACATTTTTCAAATAGGCCCGTGTAATCGATTATGATTCATGGTAATCGATTAAAGCAACAAAACACATAAGTAACAAAATATAGTTAAACGATAAGAATAAAACCTATTTCTTCTTATAGAGTCAAACTATACGAATATCACCTATTTCTTCTTATAATTTTACTCTACTTTATTACTTATGTTCTTGATTTTTAACTAAGTCAATCTGATTTAATTTATTTTCCCAGATTATTTTACCTATTTCTTCGACATTGGAATCCTTACGAAAAACTCTAAATAAGTATGCACCTATAGTAACTAATATTTGTCGGAACGAATTTGAAACCCCTTATTGGGATGATTCAAATGGTGAGTTTATTATAAAAGATCAACGAACATCAAATGACAATGATTAGAAAAAAACACAATAGCAAATCATAACAATCATTCTCAATAATGTATATGTTCAACATACACTTTAACAAACTAGTCATCAACTTTTCGACAATTCAAATCAATTATGCTCGGAATGATGCATGCACCTGACTCAAATCTCAAATGCAATGTGGTACCATTATTCATCAAGAAATATCCTAAGTGTGTCCTCATAACACTCTCACTTAGGAAAACTTAGCAACAACTGTCGAAGTCACCCAGTCGTGCACAGGCCACTCCCCCCATGTTGATCAACATGAGTCTCAAGAGATTTTCAAATCGAGTGATATGTCCCTAAGTACCAGCATTTATCCTCATGAAAAACCACAAATACTTATTGACAAAGTTTATATTATTTCCACATAATTATGTAATATGAAACATAAGCTCCAACAACGCACTGACCTTGAATATTTAAAAAATTTAAACAATCTCCTTCCCTCTCCAAGGATGCTTATAATTTTTAAACCAAATCCCCTTCCCTCTCCAGGGATGTTTAGATGGGTCACTGCACCCCCATGTACATGCACAACATGCAGTCATCTCAATGATACCATCAACATCATCATCATCATCTCATCTCAATGTCATCAACATCACAAACAATCACATTCCACATACGGACATATAAACTTATGCCTGGGATTCATATTCCCCATGTCTTCAGACAACATAATAATGATTCGTAATATAACAAAATTGATATTTTTTGAAAAAAATTCTAAATTAAATAGAAGAACTATAGTATACAAAACAAACTCTTAAGCCCACTTAAATTTTAACAAAAGAAATAACATGAGAACAAATATAAAATTTTTGGGCAGAGTCTCCTCTGTAATTAAGACTTTTTCCCAAAATTTCAATCAACACAACAACAATATCATTCATGGTTTTATTCATTGATCACAAATATATCGTATCCCATTAGTATAAAAACACAATTTTTTTTGAAAACCAGCATGCAACAGGGACAAACATACAACCCCAAATTGGGTTCCCAAACCCCAACTATGGTGTTAAATGCTATAAACTCCCTTCACCTATCCATATCTCCCTGATAGCTCCTCATAGCGCCATTCAGAGATCTCTTAAGTTCACGTCCGTTGGTCTAAATGCAAAGCTCAATATACCAAACCGGAGACAATTCAATATAGATTTCAAAGACAAGGTCAATTTTAACATCCAGGGCCAAATACCCATTCAATTTTAAAAGGGGCTAAAATGGTGTTTTTGTGGTTCACATAAAAAAGACATCATTTTGAAATTCCGACCACACGAATGTGATCAGGGTTCAACAAAGGTCACAAAAACAAAATTAATTCTATAAAAATACAACTTTTACAATGTCTCATTTTCAAGGATTTTTCAATGGAAATATAAAACATCTAATAACGGTAACCAAATCATAAGGGATGCAAGGATATACTCAAACTAACTAGGAGAAGACATAGAAATCACAGTTATCTCAAAGAAACAACAAAGGGAGGGTCGAGAGTTCGATTCTCTACTAACTCTTTGAGTTGGATTTTGAAGATTTCACTCCGATTAAAGTGTTCCACTCCTGTTGTGGTTCGACGATAAGTGGTGGTGGCCCATGGCACTCACCAGTGGTCGTGGGTGGTGGAGGAGGAGGTTTAGGATTTTTGGACGAGGGTTTGGGGAGAGAAGAGGGGTAAAACACATTTTTTCTCGCTGATGGACGAATTTATGACCTACAAGACTTGCTTAGCAAGATGCTCCCTAAGTGAAATATAACTTTTGGTGATAAGCGAAATTTCTCTTCTACCTAGAATTGCTCTTTGTAGGAAATGTCTCGCTTAGCTCCAAAAGTTAAATTTTGCTTAACGAGAAGAGCTCGCTAGCAAGCTGGTGTCGCTAAGAAAATTACTTCTTCTAGAAAGAATTGCGCTTAGCGAGTAGGTATCGGTAAGCAAATTATTTCCTCTAGGTGGAATTGCGCTTAGCGAGCTAGTGTCGCTAAGCGAGCTGTTCCAATGCAGATCAAACATACTCCACATAACCTAACATCTACACCAAGAAGTTGCACAAGGATAATTCACACAACATTTTAATTAATCCAAATTAATCAATTAATTAAACAACACAAGCAATAAATCAAACATCTATTTTCAGTTATCGAAATTTCAAGGCATTACAACACCTAGGAGAGGTGAAAGGTATTAACTTAAAGGTAATTTGTATTGGAGCTGAAAAAGATCTTTGATTTATGGAAATTAATCAATTGTCTAGAGGCTACACCATAAACATTCAAAATATCTATTATAATGTTTGCCTTAATATAGGGGGAGCAACAAGAAGAAAGAAGCTTTTGACTTGGAAGAATGTTTTGAGCTTCTCACATGCCTTGAAGATTGTAATTTAAAATGAAGTGTATGAGAGGCCAATCTGTTGATCCTTGCATTCTTTTCACATAATCATTTACATGCTTAGATGTTTTCATCAAAGTATCAAAGCTATTTCGAAAAAGAACTAAATGGGTAATGTTTTTGGAAAAATGCAATCCTTCTGTTTTAATCAATTACAGAATAGTATAATCGATTATTTGCTTAAGTTTTAAATCTGGAAAATCATTGAAGAAAATTTTAATCGATCACCAAAGATTTGTAATCGATTATTTAGTGTAAATAAAAAGTAATACATTGCTGCTTTAATCGATTACCATATACAGTAATCGATTACACAAGCTATCTTGAAAATCATGTTTTCACTTATTTAATCGATTACCATATATTGTAATCGATTACATAGGCTTGTTACTTAAGGAACCTTCACTGCCTTAATCGATTACCAAATATTGTAATCGATTACACAAGAGGCTTCAGATATAAAACTTCACTGCTTTAATCGATTACAGCTCAATTTAATCGATTATTCTGTTCGTTGTTAAATCTAGAAATCAGCCTTGAACACTTTAATTGATTAAGTGATAATTTAATCGATTACATGAGTCATTTTAATTGATTATTTGGCACGTGTAATCGATTACAGTCTGTTACAAAAAAACTGTTATAAATATGTCTAAGCTTGTCTTAAACTATAATTTGAATACTTCGAAATTTCTGAATACACACAAGCCTTCTATAAGTTCCAAAGTGATTTTCTGGGTTTACTAAAGTCTTGTCCCATTTTTTAATCTTCATGGGTTTTGATTGATTTCTTGGGCTAGAATTCTCAAAGAAGTTTTGGAGAGCATGTTCTGAAATCTTGTTTCTCATTCAACTTTGATTGATAAATCATATGCATTCGTATTCATTGGATCATCAGGTTGTTTCTCTCCATAATCTTTGATTGTAATTTCGTTTTTGCAATTTCTATTATTTGATGCTATTGTAAAGGGTTCTTTGAAGCTTGTTCTAGGGTAGTGTTCTCTAGGGAAGAACAGAGTAGTGTTCTCTTGTTCTTGATCATTAAGAGTCTAATAGGATTTTAGATTTCTATTCTTTATCTAGGGTTGATAATGAGAGATTGTTGTAAAGCTTGTAAGAACTGAATTTTATAATAATGGAACTCTAATCTAATGTTAATTAGAAGAAACTGGATGTAGCTTCTCTTGAGAAGTGAACCAGTATAAATTGCTTGTGTTGATTTTCTTTATCTCTATCCCTACAAGTAATCTTGTTCATTTGTTCTTGATGTTATTATCATTACTCAACAAGTTCTGTTTTGAGCTATTGATTTCTTGTGCTGAGTAATTTGATTAATTAAAAGCATTTTTGGTTTAAAAGTGATTAAGATCCTTTGACTCTGATTTTATAAATAATTTTAAAAGACTAAATTTAAACCAATTCATCCCCTCTTGGTTATTGTGGGTATTCCTATTGTTTTCAATAGTCCCTATGTACAAAGAATAAAAAGGTAAGGTGACAGTGGGTCACCCTGCCTAAGACCTCTTGTTGGAGTAATTTGCCCAACAAAATCACCATTTAATCTCATTGAATATTGAACAATTTGAATACAAAGCTAATCCAACTGACCCATTTATCATGGAAACCAATTCTTTTCAAGAGACACAACTGGTAACTATAGTCCACCTGTCAAAAGCTTTACTGATATCAACTTCGAAAGCCATCTCTCCCATTTTTTCCCTTGATTTATTTCTCATGTGATGGATGAGTTTAGAGGCTAAAATATCATTGTCAAGGATTGATCTATCCTCTACAAAAGAACATTGTTCAATGGAAATGATTTTTGGCAAGATAGGCTTCAAACGATTGGCTAGTACTTTTGAGACAATTTTGTAGAGGACGTTGCAAAGGGAGATGGGCCAAAAATCAGCCATTGTTGTGGGGTATTGTGTTTAGGGATTAAAACAATGGATGTTTTGTTTAGGTGTTGGGGAAAAAGTATCATTTTCAAGGCAAGAAATGCCACACTGAAAAATCTCAGGGCCACACAAATGCCAATTTATTTTTAAAAATATTGGGTACAAACCATTAGGGCTCGAAGATTTATCACAGGTCATTTGGAAAAAGGAATTTTTGAACTCATGAATGGTAAAAGAATCGATCAGAAAGTCATTGTCATAAGCCAAAACACAAGTGAAGGTATTATTGATGACAAGCATGAAATTATTTGAATGGAAAAAGATTATTGAAATAAGAAGTTGCAACATCACTCATATAGCCATGATCATGAACAACAGAGCCATCTTCCTGTGCCAGGAATGACGTTCTTTGCAAAAATATTATGAGGAATTCTATATTGTCTTTAATAAAGGGAGAAAATGTTGTGTGGTGAGAAATATGGAAGTCTGGTAGCCAACAAAAAAAGCAAGAAAAAGAGTCAAGAAAATCTTACGATTTTGAGTGAGATTATTTGATGGGTATGTTCTACTAAAAAGTCAAATGGAATCCATCAAAATTCATCCTAAAAAATAATCATCAACATTTGTATATTTTTTAATACCTAAAGACTTTTTTTTAAGTTATAAAAAATCTTAATTGAATACCATCAATTTGTTGACTTCTTAAAAAAATCCTTAAAGTCTTAATTGAATATCATAAGACTTATTTATATAATTTAAAAATCTTGATTGAATACAATAATATTTTTTATAAAAAAAAGTCTTTTAAAATCTTCTGAAATCCTAATCCAATACACCCCCTTAGTTCTCTTTTAATTTCTTACTCACATTTTTAGCTCTCTTATTTTTCCCCTACAATTTTAATTCTCACATTTTAAAAAATCTACAATTTTGATTCAATTCATATTTTATACACTTTTTGATTTTATTTTTTATTTTTTAATTAACTAAATTGTTTTTTAAGGTATTTTAAATGATTATATTAGATCTAGGTTTCAATTAAACTAAAATGAAAGCTAAAAAACCATATACAAAATAGTAGAATTTTTTAAATGTTGGACTAAAATTAAAAAAAAAGGAGTGCAGAACAGCAAAACAATAATTAAAAGAAACCAAAATTAATTTTTTATTTAAACATAATATTTGGCTTCACTTCAAATTTATTAGTTAATTTTAACAAAATTTGACACAAACGATCGTCATAGTATGTAAATATAATTCAACGGTTGGATCAATACAAATCACATTCTATATCAAGTTCAAGAAAGGTGTAATACTTGTCAAAGTTACACGGGTGTAACTTTGACAACTATTACACCATTCTATAACATTCAACTGGATATTGTTTTGTTAAAATTCACCATTGGATTTAAAGTTTCTTTCACATAGATCACACATGCAAAATTTCATATCAATACAAAATCATTTGCTACCTCATTCATATAGATTAGAATCAACATAATATAAACATTTTATTATATATCAAAATATGAATAATTTAATTACCTACTTATTGTTGTTCAATTTTGACAAAATTTGATACAAGCGATCTTGATAGTATGTAGATATAATTCAATAGTTAGATCAATAAAAAACACATTTTATATCAAGTTATAAAAATGATATAATAGTTGTTAAAATTACACGATGTAATTTGATCCCTCCTCTAATAATAAATATCCTTTTCTTTAGCAGCCAACAAAGTAAATTTTATTAACATTTTAGAGTCCACAAAAAGTGGTCTAACAGTAAAATACATCAATAAATACACCAATACTAGTGAAGTTTACAAGCTTTAGTACCACTAGTACAAACAAAACAACTATCATAAGGCATAATTACAACTACAACACAATATATCCCAATCCTATACTACTAGTATGAAATAAATATCCTTTTTAATGTTAGTAAAATATTAAGAAAAGTGAAACTTGCACAGAAGGAAGAATTAAAAGGAGAGTGTTTTATTTAGTTTGTAGGATAAATAGTCATTGTTTCCCTAAATGTGTAGGGCGCTGATAAATTTGTCTCTGAAAGATAAAAATTCAAATTTTAGTTCCTGAAAGTGAAAAAAGTACAAAAAATTCATTCATTCGTTAACTTTCATCCATTACCATCAATGAAATAGCCTACTGGCACAAAGGGACAAAAATGTCACAAAAATGATTGCCAACATGGCTGCTAAATAGGTTGGACCAAAATGTTAGTAAGTTTCCATTGGACTAATTTGTCATACCCTAAATTTTGTTTCATTTAAGAGTAAAATATAATTTAATCTTCATTTTCCCCTTTTGTGATTGAAAAATTTGTAATGATTGGTACATTGTTACAATGTTTATTTTGGTACACTAGTAGAATATTTATTTTGAAAAATTTCTATTGTGTCAATATTAGGTAGTGACAAAATAAGTTAGGTCTCATTTTTTGTAAGAATTAACTTAATGATTGTGCATTTTTGTTTGAGTCTCATATTTTGGTAAGGTATTGTCACATTAGAAATTTCAGAGCAGCAAACAAATTATATTTATTAATCAATATTATGCTTATTATTATGTTTATTCTAACTTATGAGTACTTCCCTATTTTTAAGTATTTATTATAATGTTATGCTTTTAACGATAAAAAAAGGAGAGAAAGATGAAGATTAAATTAAACAAAATTTGGGGTCTGAAAAATTAATCCAATAAAAACTTACTGACATTTTTGTGACATTTTCATCCCTATGTGTCAAGTAAGCTCTTTCATTAACGATAACGGACGAAAGTTAACATATGAATAAATTTGTCGCACTTTTTTACTTTCAAGGACTAAAATTTTAATTTTTATCTTTTGAGAATGAATTTTTCAGCGCTCTACACATTTAGTATGCATGGCAACGGGGCGGGGCGGGACGGGGGCAGGTATTGCATTCCATGTCCCTGCCCTCGACACAAAAATCGCTCCCCACCCTGCCCCGCTCCAGCTATTTGATTAAAATTTTAAAAAATAAAAAATAATGTAGTCTTTTTTATTGAAAAATCGGATGAAAAAACTAATTACATAACAAAAAAATAACAAACCCACATTTTTAAAATATGAGATCATAATTTAAAAATTATAAAACAAAATCAATCAATTCAATTAAAAAATTAGAAAATAATATATATTTTTATATTATTTATTATGAGGCGGGGGCGGAGGCGGGTGCAGGGCGGGTATCAGTAATCTCATATCCGTCCCCGTCCCCGCTTTTGGTTATCGAGAAAAATCCGAACCCGATAAAGTCGGTTTTTTCCGTTAAAATCGGGGTGGATTCGGGCAGGTACCCACGGATTCGAGTCTCGCTGTCATGCCTAACATTTAGAGACAAAAATGAATATTTAACTAGTTTGTATTTCCATTTTGGATTCCAATCCTCATATTTTATTTTATTTTTCCCCTCAAAATTTACTAATTAAAATATTAAATTTTACAAAAAGGTAAAAATTAAAACGTATCATCCTTAAATTATAATTTCAGATCTTATCAAATCTTTACAAAATCTCTTATTTTTAACCCTTTAAAACTATTTTAAGTAAAAAAATTAAAAAATCAAATTTATTAAGTAGAATAACTTAATCAATTAAAAAATATCGTTGAAATTTTGATGAATCAACAAAACTTACCATTTGTTATCAGATTTTTAGATCACACTATCACAGTGTAACTTTTGCAATCAAAGTATCACCATAGTTTAACTTTTGATGATGATTTTAATTTAATTAATTTTTTCTATAAATTTGAAACAAAAGTGTTAGTGTTATAAGCATCTCCAGCATATATGCTTTATTAGTTGCATAAGATTAAGCAAAGTTGTTAATGTAACTTTTGCAATCAAAATATCACCACAGTTTAACTTTTGATGATGATTTCAATTTAATTAATTTTCTATAAATTTGAAACAAAAGTGTTAGTGTTACGGCATCTCCGGCACATATGGTTCATTAGTTGGTAAAGTTATTTAAGAAGTTTTTATCATTAGGATAAATAATTTGATAGTGCATTATTTAAGTGAGTTATTTATATTTTATATAAATAACTGTTATTAAATTTATTTTAATTAATTAAAGAATCATTTTTCAATAATAAAATTTAATATGATTCAAGTTAAACACTTAAAAAATTTAGTATGGGAGAAAGTTTTTTTTATGTAAAGTTGTTAAATCTATCTAACTTATAAAGGGTTAGGGATTTAAAACAAACAACAACAACCATTTAAACAATTATGCATTGCATATACTCTTAGAGTATTTTCAATACATGTTCCTTGTTGCATAACAATTTTTTTTTTTTAATCATTTGAATGTATGACTTAATAGTAAGTTGTTTATATAAATAAGTGTTGTTAACTTTTTCTTACCAATAAATATTTTTTAATAATAAATTTATTATGACTCAAGTTAAAAATTTATTTTACTAATTTTAACATTTAATTAAATTTCTAAATTTATGTAGAGCTGCTGAATTTAAAATAAACAATTTATTTAATCAATTATAAATAACAAATTCACTTTCAGATTTAGACAACAGTAATAAATTTCGAAATTTGAAAAAAGGAAAGATGTACACACTTGAGCAGAAACACCTTGACAGTTGACACCCTTCTTCCTCACCACAGTCACAGTCACAGTTTGTTGTTGTTGTACCCTTCCGCAACCGTGTTGGGTGCGCCAACCACCGCATCCGCCACCATGCCCGTCTCCAACCACCAGCTCTACCCTCCTCTCCGTCCAATCCCATCTTCTTCTTCCTCCTCATTCTCTTCCCATTCTTTTACATCAAAGATCCTTCTCCTCCTGACCATCCTCCCGGTGTCTTTAGCAGCCATCGCGTTCATCCTCCAATGGCGCGGCGGCATCACCGATCCAACCGCCCTCTCCTCCCCGCGTGGGTCCCACCACTACTTCCCCGGCATGGAACCTTCTCCCCTTTCCCATATCTCCTCCCATAATTCTAACTCCCATCATTCCGACTGCGTCAATCTTGGCCGCACCGCTTCTCCTTCGTTTCCTTATTACCACAATTGGAAGCTTGACTTTGAGGCCTCTCTCACCCCTAAGGTCCCTTCTTTGCTTCATTTTTTTTTTAATTTTTTTTTTGAATTTCATTGTTAAGGTTTGTGACTTTTTTTTTGTTCTGTCCTGGCTGCAGTTTGAAGCAAATAGTAGGGATTTCAATTTTTCTTTTCTTTTTATTATTACTACCAATGTTTGGGGAGGGTTACTATTTTGTCTTTTCCCCCATACCATGGCAGCAATTTGAAGAAGAAAAAAAGGGTTTTTCTTCATGGTGGGGATGTTATTTTGGGTTTGATCCATGCTGAGAGGGATTTTGAGTAAATTGTGCAAGTTCTAGTGTCTGAGGTTGTGTAATCTGTGTGTTTTGATGGGGCTTTTTTAAATGGAGTTGATTTGGGAATTTTTGTTTGTAAGATGAAGGTTGTCTCTGAAGACATATTTGTGTTAATGCTCTTATTTTTCCAGCAGTTTTGTTAGCTGTAGTCCATTATATTATTACAGATCTTGTAGGAAAGTTGATTGCTAGCTGATGGGTTTGATTGAATTTGAGCAAACACTGTTAACAAGATTTGTGTGTTTTATTGCTTTTGTGATCTATGCTGGGTGTATTGTTTGTGAATTGGGATGATGTTGAGATTTTTCTGATTTGTTTGAAAATATGATTGATTGTTAGTGTTGTTATCCTTTAGTTATTTTTCTCTACCGTAAGCATTTTTCTCATTCTCCATATATCAATTTACTTCATCTCTGCAGATGTAATGGAAATATCTGTGTTGCCATTGATTTAATCCACGTTTTTTTTCTTCTTGATTTGCAGATCTGTGTTACGACAAGTACATCAGCAGGGCTTGAGCAGATTCTACCTTGGATGTTTTACCATAAAGTAATTGGTGTGACAAATTTTTTCCTTTTTGTGGAGGGGAAGGCAGCTTCTCCTGAAGTATCTAATGTCCTAGAATCAATTCCTGTAAGTAGACAAATACAGTATTCTATCCTTCTCAGGATTCAGGAATCAGGATTTGATTCTTTTTATATGTTTTTCCTTCCTCCTTTCTCTAATAATACCATTCTAATTTTGTCTATATTGTTTAAACCAGGGCGTAAAGGTTATATATAGAACAAAACAGCTGGAAGAACAACAGGCAAAGAGGTTAATCAATTTTACCATTTTCTTACCAACTTTTATCCATACAATTGATTTTTTCATTTTACAATTGTAATAGAATAGTGTTCTTCTGAGTTCTCGATTTGCAAATAGATATATGGAGGATGTTTTAAACCCTAATAGTTTTACGCTTCAGTATGTCCATAATGATTCTTGTAATTATTCAAATTTGTTCTTTGTTCATGCTCATTACTATAAATTATTGTTTCTTTTCCTTTCGCCTGTTAAACTGTTAATGCTCTTGTAGAATATTTATGTTCCCTTTTGTCTTGAGGATAGTTGTTATTCTAAATTCTAATTTTTAAGAGATGTTTTCGTTATACTAATTATTTATTTTGTGGGTTGCATCAGCCGTATTTGGAACGAGACATGGCTGGCAGGTTTCTTTTATAAACCATGCAATTATGAACTTTTTGTGAAGCAATCTCTCAACATGGAGATGGCTATTGTTATGGCAAGGGTATGGCTAACTGTTTTGTTGCACAAATCCTATTTTTCTCCATTTTTTTAAATTATGGTTTGGTTTGATCTGTAATTTGTTCATCAACACAATGTTCTGCTTGTTGAAATGAAATATCAGGATTCTGGCATGGACTGGATTCTTCATCTTGATACAGATGAATTAATACACCCAGCTGGTGCTCGGGAATATTCTTTAAGGCAGTTGCTCCTTGATGTTCCAGGACATGTTGATATGGTCATATTTCCTAACTATGTGAGTGGAATCTGCAGATTCTTTTTAATTGTTTATTGTTGATGTATATTTCATGGTATTGGAAAATATTTTGCTATATTGTTAGCTTCAATTTTGTAACTTGTGCTGCTGTGTTTGTCTCTTTTAGGAGAGCAGTATTGAGCGAGAAGATGTCAAGGAACCTTTTAGTGAGGTAAAGTCTTGGAAGCTGTACATAGTCATTCCAAAAAGTGTCTAACTTATTGCAGAGAACCTGAAATAAACAGTGCGTCATGGATATGATTGTATTTTGCTCATCAGTAGTATATGTAAATCTGTTTGCAATGCTGTTTCTTTTCTTCAGTTAACTATGCTGATAATTTTTAATTTGGTTAAAATATGCTTTTCGTCCCTATAAATATCGAAATGTTCGGAATCCGTCCATGCAAAATTTTCGATATGTTTTTTGTTCTCGCAAATTAAAATGTGTCCAATTTTGGTCCGGAGCTAAGTTCGGTTATATCTGAACCTACATGGCATATGACTATGCAAACAAGTGAGTCCATTAGCCAACTAGCATCCGACAAGTGTCAATGCTCCAACCCTCTCTCTTGAATCCATGGGTGATTCAGCCTTACAAGCCAACAAGCACTGCACACCCGATGAAGCCTACGCCGTGGAGTCCATCGGCTATGACCCCCTCGCGGCATCGAGCGACCAAGTCATTGTCGGTGAGGAGATCCACTACTGCGTGAACAACATCTACGTGCTCGGCATCACCATTACCGACCTCGACAACTCCATGAATGTGTTCGAGTGCATCCACATCGTCAACCAGACCGTGAGTGTTGTGGCCACAGCGTGCCGCAACGTTGACGTCACGCCGGAGAGACTCAGTACGTCGAGATCTACGTGGAGGTGGAGGTTAATGTTGAGATTTGCTTGCAGAGCCCATGGTGGAGGAGATGAATATCGAGATATGCTTGCACATGGAGCTCGACTTGGAGCAAGTTCGACTCGGGCAAGTTGGGGTTGGAGTAGAATCAGGTTTGAAGAATGAGTTTGGGGGTTTGTTCGTCAGAATCAGTATGTTGCTGCTGTGTTGTTCGTTGGAATCGCAAAAAAGCCATTGGAGCCGATGGTCGAGGCGTGTGCCCCCTTGTCGGCAGAGGTGGGGACATCGTTGTCAATAGCCCCCTCATTATTGCGTGCGCCATGACAACCCTACCCTGTCTCTTCCGTGTCGTGGCGTCGCCTGGACCACCTCCTCCACCGCGCGTGTCGCACCAACCAGTCCCATCACCACGCGCACCTCTGCGTTGTCACAGCGTGTCGTCGGCCCGATGTCACCAGATCTGTGCGCGACCTCAACTCCCCTGCACTTGCTAGATCCCCTCTTTGTTGTTTTGTTCTGCTTTGTGTGTTCCTTCTAGGTATCAGCTTTGGTGGTTGAAAACATCGAAGAAGATGAAGAAGGTTAGAAAAGAATGGTTAAAAAATTGTGACAATTTTTTGCATTTTGTGGGGGGTTTCTAACCCCCAGAAATTGTAACAAGTAGTAGGCAGCCATGGGACCCATGAGGAAGTGACATGTAGGTTTGGGACTCAACCAAGTCTAGCTCCGAGCAAAAAATTTAACACATTTCAATTTTATGAGGACAAGAAACATACTGGAAATTTTGCAAGGACGGATTCCGAACATTTCAATATTTATAGGGACGAAAAACATATTTTAGCCTTTTAATTTTCTACAATTGAACATACAAGTTCATTAAGAGAAAGTAATTGATTCTCTATATCAATAAATCTGACCTATGTTATCTATACATAGTTGACAAGCACATTGTACTGACAAAGCTGGTGTCACTGAATTTTTTGTTGGTGTATCTGAGTTTGTTAAATAACTGAAGGAATTATGATATTTGAAACACATTTTATTTTAGTTTCTTGACTGTAAAATTTGAAATCTCTATTATCTATATCATACTAATTTTATGGTTTAGTTGAGGTGCAAGCCTAACCCTTTTAGTTTTTGTTCAAAGTTTGAGATTATTACACAAACTGGTGCATCAGGTCACTGTACTTTATAGGGGATAAAATTCCTTGAAGGTTGAGATGTTGTGATGGAAAACATTTATTGCTGGGTTGCGAATCATGATGGAATTCTTTTACGCTGACTTAGGTGGGTATGATAGGATAGAGAAATGTTTAGAAGTTTTTTAATCACTGAAAATGTTAGCACAAAAGGCTTTGTTAAAATGCTAACAAAACAAAGTTGACGATGCATTACCAGGCTCCAAGTCTGGGAGATATTAGAAAAATTTAACTAAATAAACATGTCAAACCCAATTTTATTTTCCTCAAAGTAAATACTGGATAAGTGATCAGCACATTGCAAAAGTAAACTTGGCTTTGGAATCTTGGAGGCTCACACATCACACACCTCTTAGGCAGTGAATTGAAGTTCCCGTGGTCCAATTGTGTGATATGAAAGAGCATGGGTTTTTCGTCTGCCTTTATAAACTGTGGAGTATTTTATATGTTACATTTCAGTGATCTCTATTTCATGGTTGCCTCATTCAAACAAGGTTTGTATTTTGGGGTTGAAAGTCTTGTGGGATATCTGATTATGATTCTCACTCTCGTTTCATTTGATTGAGGATATAATTTTAGTGTTCTCATAGCTCAAAAAGAAAAAACCCTCTAGTAGTCAAAGCTGAATACTGTGATAGACTCTTTTGCCACACTCCTACTCTGGTTATGCACCACAATTTAAAGGATTAGATTTATGCACACCACAATTAAAAGGATTAGATTGGTTTGAACTAAATCTTCTAACAGAAAATTAATTCTAAATTGTAAATTTGTAACCTCTTTTTCTCCTTATTTGTCAAATCAGGTATCGATGTTTAAGAAGAATTATGACCATCTTCCGAAGGATACATACTTTGGCATGTATAAAGATTCTGTACGTGGCAATCCAAACTACTTCCTGACTTACGGGAATGGAAAATCAGCTGCTCGGTTACAAGATCATCTTCGGCCTAATGGTGCACATAGATGGCATAATTATATGAAAACCCCAAAGTATGATCCTTGAATTCACAAGACATGTGTATCCCTTGACTTTTTTGTTATTACCCTGATAGTTGTTCTGAATTATGCTAGTGAAATCAAATTGGAAGAGGCTGCTGTTTTACATTACACATATGCTAAATTCTCAGACTTAACTTCTAGACGTGACCGTTGTGGTTGCAAACCTACAAAAGAAGATGTCAAAAGATGCTTCATGTTGGAATTTGATAGATCTGTAAGTTTCTGGATTTTATTATTCTTTGTCCTGTCCTGTTCAGTTATCCGCTTTGATTGTGTGTCAGAAAACAGGATTTCTTATACCGGTATGTAGGAGTGTAAGTGAGACAAGCTAAACGCTTGAAATGGAGGTTTGACTTGTGAGGAAAAAGAGATTGCTCAAGCTTCGCTTACGGTTTAAACAAGTTAAATTTAAAATTTGAGTTTGACTTGTTTAAAATATATGATGCTTGGTATTGACTCATTTGAGTTAGTTTACGGTTTAATTATTTTTTCTTTACAAAATTCTGTATAAAGTGTTTATTTATTAATTTAATATTTATTATTTAACATAATTTTGTACTAGGTGAAGTAAAAATAGAAATAAAAAACTACCTCAAGTCCTTTATATGAGAAAGAAGTGATAGTTTATTTTACACTATCACTTGTTTTTTTATAAATAGGACCGAAGGTTGTATAATTTTGTATTTATAATGATGATTTGAGATTAGAAATGGAATCTTTAATGATAGAAATGGTCAATTGTTTGAAGAAAGTTTATGGTTGTGTATTTAAAATATGAATCTTGATGATTTAAATAATAAGATAAATGATATGGGTAGGACAATAAGAAATAAAATTATAATCTTTCTAGTAAATATAATAAACAAAATTATAAATTTATAATAATCTAGGTATAAATATAAGCTAGTTACTACTTTAAGTTTGAACTTTTTTATTTGGCTATTCAAACGAGATTGATTGAGCACTTAACAAGCTGGAGTTCAATAGTTCACAAATAGATTGGCTCATTTATATTGCTACTGGTGTTTAGTTCTTTTACTATAGCTAAGTTTGGCTGTCAGTGAATTTGGTAGAGTATCTGATAGGAGGTGGGGTCAAACTTATGCAAGGGGGTTTAGATAGCAATTAAGCAGTTAGTATAACTCAGCTGAGTTAGTTACAACTAACTGATTAGAGAAGAATGTATAAATAGGATAAGGCTGAGAGGAATCGGGGGGATATAGATTGTAATTGGAGGAAGTGACCCTCGAAGATCACTGTGTACTCAGGAGCTGAGTCTCTAAGATTGAATAAAGCGATTTCTCTCTCTCTATTCTGAACCAGTACCTAACACTGGTATCAGAGCTCCAATCTTGGGGCTTGTGAGGTGAATGGGAACGAAGAATAGCAACAAGATGGACGCCAGAATCGAAGTGATGGAGTGAGCACTGGAGGAGTCGCGCGAGGCCAGGGAGCTTGATCGCGAAGCCATGGAGGCTTATAGGGTCGCAACGGAGACTAATCGGGTCAAGATGGAGAACCGGTTAGACGCGATAGAGAGAATACTGCAGAAATTGGCCGCAAACCTGGAACCTCCCACGAGGGAAGAGCGGAGACCGACGGGAGAAGCAAGAAACAAGAATCGCGAGGGAGATGAAGTGGAAGCGCGACAATGGCGACAAATCAAGATGCCGATTTTTTCAGGGGAAGACCCGATAGGGTGGGTTTCACGGGTGGAAAGGTTTTTTCAGCTACAACATGTGAGGGAAGAGGAGAAATTAGAGGCGATACTGGTAGCTATGGAGGGAGAAGCCTTGGCTTGGTATCAATGGTGGGAGAACTGGAGTGCGCATCAGTCATGGGAGGATTTCAAGACAGCTTTGGTACAAAGGTTTCAAAGCTCCAATTTGGGAAATCCTTTCCAAGCTTTGCTGTCTTTAAAGCAAGAGGAATCTGTTCAAGCCTACATTGGGCTTTTTGAGAAACACGTAGGTGCTGGTAAGGGATTGGGTGAGAATTTTTTAATGGAAGTGTTTGTGAAGGGATTAAGAGAAGAGATTGGGACTGAGGTTAGGTTACATGAACCTAAAACCTTGCTAGACACTATGTTGAAGGCAAGGCAGGTTGAAGAGAAAAACAGAGTGCTGGATAGGGTACCTAGAGCAGCAAAATGGATACCTCCTGTGGCTAAACCTAATTTTTCTGGTCCCAGGAATGGAAAAGATTGGCAGCCAGGGGGTGGAAGGGTAGTGGAAGTTATGGGAGGGGCCAAAACAGGTGGTGAGGGTCCAAATAAAAAGAAAAATTTTCAAAGATTGTCTCCCTTGGAAGTGAATGAAAAGATGAGAAAAGGAGAATGCTTTACTTGCAATGAAAAATACCACCCCACACATGTATGTAAAAACAAACAGCTAAGGGTGATGATTTTGGAGGAAAGAGGGAGTGAAGATGAAACTGAAGATCATGGAGGCTGTGAAGAAGAGGAAGTGGGGGAAGTACATCAGCTGTCATTACATAGTATTGAGGGATTTACTTCTAAGAGATCACTCAAGCTATGGGGAAGCATCAAGGATAGGAAGGTAGTAGTGTTGATTGATTATGGGGCAACTCATAATTTTATCTCTATGAAGTTAGTGCAGGAATTAGAATTGGAAGTCACTCCTACCAAAACTTATTATGTGGAGGTAGGAGATGGACACAAAATAAGCTGCCAAGGAGTGTGTAATTCATTACAAATGGAGTTAAAGGATTACATGTGGTGCAAAATTGTTACTTGCTTGAATTAGGAGGGGCTGATGTGATTTTAGGTGTGGAGTGGTTGGCTGGGTTGGGAGAAGTGAAGGCTAATTTTGATAAATTGACTTTGGCTGTTAAGGTCCAGAATAAAAAGATTGTGCTAAAGGCTGAACCTGAATTGCTTAAATCTGTTATTAGTTTAAAACTGATCAAGGGGGGCATGGGAGAGGATGAGCAGAGATTCATGTTGGAAGTTAAAACTGCAGAGCAGAAAAAAATGGCAGAATTAGTACCTGATGAAGTGGAACAAGTACTGGAGCTGTTTGAAGGGGTTTTTAAGGAGCCCCAAGGGCTGCCTCCTCATAGGGAGAAGGATCATACAATTACTCTGAAGCAAGGTAATAAAATTCCTAATATTAGACCTTATAAGTACCCTCATTATCAAAAAGATGAGATTGAAAGGTTAGTTAGGGAGATGCTGATGGCTGGCATTATTAGGCCAAGCAATAGCCCTTTTGCTAGCCCTGTTATTTTGGTTAAGAAAAAAGATGGAAGCTGGAGGTTTTGTGTGGATTATAGGAGGCTTAACAAAATTACAGTACCAGATAGGTTTCCTATACCTGTCATAGAGGAGTTATTGGATGAGATTGGAGGTGCACAATGGTTTTCTAAATTGGACCTAAGGTCTGGCTACCATCAGATTCGAATGAAGGCTGAAGATGTGCACAAAACAGCTTTTAGAACTCATGAAGGTCATTATGAGTTCTTGGTCATGCCTTTCGGGTTGACCAATGCTCCTTCAACTTTTCAGTCCTTAATGAATGAAGTTTTCAGACCATTTTTAAGGAAATTTGTGCTGGTTTTCTTTGATGATATATTGGTGTACAG
>PYAF01002478.1:41852-71464 GCA_007407185.1 Glycine tomentella
GGTTTTATGGACCCTACCAAATTATACAGAAGCTGGGAGAAGTGGCTTACAAATTAGAACTTCCTGCAGGCAGTAAAATTCACCCAGTTTTTCACATTTCAGTGCTTAAAAAATCAGTAAAAGCAACTGCTGTACCTCAACCACTGCCAGCAATGTTGGATGAGCAGTGGGAACTTCAAATGCAGCCAGAAAAGGTTCTAAAGCAGAGGACAAATGCAGCTGGGAAACAAGAAGTTTTGATTAAATGGAGAGAGTTACCCCACCATGAGAATAGCTGGGAGTTGGCTGAAGACTTGCAGAAAGTGTTTCCTGAATTGGACCTTGGGGACAAGGTCCAGCTTCAAGGGGAGGGTATTGATAGGAGGTGGGGTCAAACTTATGCAAGGGGGTTTAGATAGCAATTAAGCAGTTAGTATAACTCAGCTGAGTTAGTTGCAACTAACTGATTAGAGAAGAATGTATAAATAGGATAAGGCTGAGAGGAATCGGGGGGATATAGATTGTAATTGGAGGAAGTGACCCTCGAAGATCACTGTGTACTCAGGAGCTGAGTCTTTAAGATTGAATAAAGCGATTTCTCTCTCTCTCTCTCTCTATTCTGAACCAGTACCTAACAGTATCTTTTCTCTAGTGTGTAAGGTGTGACACTTGTGTAATGGTAATGTCACGGGTTCTAGTGTTACAAACGGCCTTCCTGCATATGGGATAATGCTTCCTAGAGCTGGCCCTCATTAGATTCAACAATGGGGGGAGCTTCATGCACTGAACTGCCCTTTTTATGTTTTCTGGTGTGGGAATGTTAACTTGTATGTAAGCACTCATTCCTCCTAATACACTTTTCAATTTCAGGCATTTATTATTGCTTCAACTGCAACTGAAGAAGAAATGATGAAGTGGTATGTTGGCTTCAATTCTTCGTATTTATTTATGCTCTATCTCTCCCTTAGTTTAACCACTTTGTTATTGATCGTCCAAAAACATTTGTCTTTGCTTGTTGATCTAGGTATAATGAGCATGTTGTGTGGGGTGATAAAGACCTGAAGATGAAACTTTTGAGGAAGGGAGTATTGACTCGCATATATTCTCCCATGGTAAGTGATAAGTATTATAGGTGTATAGGGAAGAGAAAGTAGGTTAATGGTCGTGAACTTAAAATATTATTGCAATACCCTGACCTGGTAGCCCTATATATGCTAATGACAAGGTTAAATACTACTACTATTACTAACCCAAGCCTGCTAATAAGACTGATAACCTAATAAAACCTAGAGGAGTGCTAGCAACACAATCTCTAACACACTTTTCCATTGGTTGAAACTTATTGAAAACTACAAAATCAGGAGAGAGTCATTAAATGAGAGGTGAGACCCACAAAAATTTGTGATTTTCAATAAATTTCAACCAATAATAGAGTGCGTTGCTAGCATTTCTCTAAAACCTAATGTATTAACAGCAAGCTTATTTCGTTTTTTATTCAAGTAGTGAATCATAGATTTGGAAAGTAGCAAGTAAATGGAATGGACAGAAAGAAGATACTCACCATATTTTTTTTTTTATCTGCAAAAATAATATATTATTAAAGATAATAGTAACAGTACAAGTAGTACTGCTAAGGTTACAATGTAGCCAAAAACAATAGCAGAACAGAGGTGGCTTAATGCCTAGTGAAGCATGAGGAAGACACCAAGGTTCTAACTATAAGCTAGTGCCTAATCCTCCCCAAAAGTAATAAAAATCTGTACAGATTAAAACCTCCCCATGGTGCCGAGACATTCCCTCATATTACTAGACCAATAATGAAAAGGGGTGTCAAATCCTAATTCCAGATTTCTAAGCCACGACCAACAGAAAAACATGGTGTCCTCCATCAACTTCTGGCTATCAAAGACGTCATTGTGGAAGGTAATTCTGTTCCTATGATATGCCAAATACACGACGTCAAAGCGACCCACCAAAGCGACCCTTTAAGTGGCAAAAAGAATGTTGATGGAAGTGATTTTTTGGGACTACCGAAGAGACTCCAGCTATGTTGACCCATGACATTGATTCCCACCACAACGGCAGAATTTTCTCACAGATGAAAAATAGATGAGAAGCGTCCTCCACGTGACTTCTACAGAAGGGACAGTTACTATCAGTGATATCCAGTTGGCCAATTGTCCAATATGAAGAGAAAGTTGGCCAATTGTCCCAGTTGGTTGTGGGAAAACATTTGGCTAGTAATTTATTTCTACTGCCTGTTTTTCTCCCATTGCCAAACACATTAAAATGTGTCACTTAAGATGGAAATATGACTTGTTAAGAGTTAAGATCTAGTGAGAACTTTTAATTTCTGGATGGTATAAATAATTTAAATTTATCCTTTTGCATGTACATTTTTTTTGGTTAAGTTAATCTATAGGTCCGTGAACTTGGAGATTTTTAAATATGTCTCTATACTTTGAATGTTTGTACTTTGTAATTAGATCCTAAACTATTAAATAATTTTTTAATCGGTTCCTTGGCTACATTTTCATTAGGGTCCCATTAACCTAATTGAAAATTTTCAAATACTTTAGGGTCCATGTTGCTAGTTTAATTATTCAGCAGGTCCCACAACCACAACCATATAATTTTTTTAATTAGGTTCTTCTACTTATTGGAACTCTAACGAAAATGTGCTCACTTGTTAGGGACCCAATTAAAAATGATTTATAAGTTTCAGGGACTTCATTACATATTTTTAAAGTATAGAGACCTTTTTTTTTTAAAAAAATTCAAATAATTCAAGGATCTACAAAATAATTCAACTTTTTTTTAAGCTCCAAACTCATTTCCTATGCATTGGTCTTCTTCAGGTCATAATTCAAAGTTTAAGGGAATCTGGAGTCTTCAGTTCTGTCATTGCATCTGCCCCATCACTTTCCAAAGAAAACTTTCTGCTGTCAATTGATAGTAGTAACTCATCAAGAGCCGTCGCCTCCGTAACCAGCCTCCCTTCAAGAAAGGTTGGAAGAACCAAAGAATCTCTAGCAGCTACAAGGAGGGCTTTGTCTATTGAATCTGCTGCATTTCACCAAGTGGCTGTACCACCACTGTCTCCCCCAGGAGTAGATAACAATGATCTCATTTCACACAATTGATCTTAATCTCAGAGAATCCTTCCATTTAAGTATCACTGTCGTCATGCGACATTATACCTTAATGGAAGAATCTCCAGGTGAAGAGCGTCTTAGTTGCTTTTTCTGATTATCCGAGCTTTGAAAATATTTGGTGTTTGTTGCTGTCCAAATGCCAATTATTGATTGCGGTCAGTGGCTGGTTTTGGAAGTGTATGGCCCTTGAGGAAAACAGATATCTCAAGTCATTTTTTTTTTTTTTTTTTTTTTTGTATAGAAACTTGAGTGCCATTAATATGAATATTCTTTTCTATCCCCTTTTCAAGTCCAGCTACTGAAATTGTGACTAGGATAGTAGTATGTTATTTCACTCGTGTCAATTATTCTTTGTATTATACGTATACCCTTTATGCTACACAACGATTTCAAAGCAACCACTATGACATGCTATTAGCCTATTAGTGAATATTTATTGTTTCCTTATTGCTAGTAATAGTTGTAAGATCATAACCATATTGGGGTTGATCCATTCGAATAGGTGGAAAGTAAATAGTCAAATTAGTTTTCAAAGATATATCATCGATCATATATTTCTCCTAGATGATTGAAATTATGCTTGAAGTCCTTAATGTGTATTTTATTAACTTTTTTTTTACTGTATGTATTAACTAAATTAACATGTAACGTATTTTGAAAAGTGAAAACTAATATGACAGTGGAAAAATGTGAAAGAAATATACATATTAGGACTTTGGACATGATTTTCATTATTCAGAATATGATATGATTTATTTGCGTATTTACTTCATAGTTAGGTTGATAATCGGTCTGTTTGAAAAAAGATATAGCTGGGCCAACACCCACATCTAGGCTTGGGCTAAAATTCATTAAATTCTACGGCAATTTTATTTACACTTTTTTAGTTTCTCTTTTCACTTTTATATTTTTTCTTAGCATGATATTGGTATAAAATAGTTTCTGTCAAAAGTGGTGACTAATATTTATTGGAGACCTTGAAAGCACACAAGGTGAATATGTTTTTTTTTTACACGATTTATTCCATACCTAAGAGTCAATTAAGATTCTAGTCTTGGATCACTTGGTTAACGGACATAAGTTACTACCACTTGTATCAATCATTTATCATTATTGATACATATATTTAATTTGAACATACTTTTAATATTTTTTACAATTTGTTTTTAAGAATACAGGTTTAATTTTTAATACTAGCTTTAGTAACTCTTAATTAAATATTGAAGACATGGTTTTCTCCTTTTTCCATAATCTTTTGATATCTTGGGTCGTCTTCATTACACACCTCACAAGGTGTGGTAAATTCTCCATTAGTTGATTTTATATCGTGTATTGAAAATGTTTTTTTTTATATGTAAGAATCAAGTCTAGATATAAGATAATTTATAATAAGTCATGCATATTGCTCAACCACTTGAACTAAATTTGTACTAAAAATAAGAGAAACATAAAATTTACTTTCATAATTTTTATACTTCAAAAAGAATAAATTACTTGTTGGTGGAAAGTTATTCTTATTCCTTAGTATCCTTAAAAAATATTAATTTCTTTGATCCTTATTATAAGATCAAAGTTAAAAGTGTAGTAGCTTGATTTTTTTTTTTATAAGATCTAATTCATAATTTGTCATGCATTAATTACTATTTTTTTTTACAAAAATGTCATTTATTAACATCAATTTTAGAATGATGTGATAATATAAAAACATAACTCATTAATGCTGATTAGTTTTGAAAAAAAAATACTAATTTAAAACAAATTTAATACTTCCAACTAAATTCCTTAATCTGTGTGAATTAATTAATTAAACCTTTAATAAATACCAAAGGAAATAATTAGTTTCAAAATTAGATTTTAAAGTTAGTCTAATTAATGAATTCTTATTTCTTTCATGAATAAGTTTCTAATTTTTATACATATTTCTTTTTAAAAAATATTAGATTATTTGAGTTATGTGTAATAATCATATTAATTGTTAAAATTATAAATATTAGTTATTCTTAAGATAATAAATATTAGTTAATTTAATTCTTGAAATTAGAAAATATTATTTTAATCCTAAAATCATCAAATATTAATAATTTTAAGTTGCAATTTTCTAATGTTAGAGATTAAAGCTATCATTATTTAACAATATAATGAATTAAATTGTTCACCATTAAATATTTTTAAAAACACAGAATAACAGTCCTATAATTTTAAAATAAAATAAACATATTTTAATACACAATAAAACGTTAACGTCAAGAAAAAAATATCGAAGATATAGAAAAGGGAAGCAAAAGCATCATCATCAGCAGCAAATACCATAAGCGATGACGACCTTGTTCTGCGTCTCCAATCCAATCTCTCACCCCTCCGCATTCGCTTCCTTGAGGGCCCCACCCTTCTTCTTCAACTCTCCGGCGCTTCGCATCCCCGCCGGCGGCCGGGAACGGCGAGGCTCGGCGGTGGCGACTCGTGCGGGTCCCAGCACTAGCAGCATCCTCTTTGCCATTGCGCTCCCGTCCTCTCTCCTCGGCGTCACCATTTTAGCTGCACTTCGAATGGGCGATAAGCTCGACCGAGACTGGCTTGAAGAGGTAACTTTTCTTCGGATAAATTTTTCGGTCAACACTTGTAATTTGTGAAACAAGAAAAAAAAAATTAAGTTTGTCTCATAACTTGTCAAAAACACCAAAAGTGCAAAGCGGGTCCAACAATAAGCCAGTCCTAAAACAACTTTTTTAATTTAAAATTAACTTTAAATATGTTGGATCCTTTTACTAAGCATTTTTATCAATATATGAGACATTTTGTACGTTATAAATACTAATAGCAGAAATTTGTTTGTAATGGACCTAAAGCGTAGTATAAGTTTTAGTTGTTTTATCGTAGACTGGTCCTCTCAAAGCTTTTGGATATCTCAAAGTTCCACCAGAGAGTAAAAGTCCTAAGTACGGTGATTAAAAATAAATAGATTTACTTGTGCATAGACTAAAGTTAACTTTTTTGGATAATTCGGTCTGTCGGTAATGTGGGTTTTTTTGTGTTGCTAGCCTAGTAGACACTTGTAACATGTCTTCCACCTGTTTGACGAAACTCCCCATCTTGGTTTCACGCAATTGTTCTCACTCGTCGTTACTGAAGAAATGTTAGCGACGTATTCTTTATACTGTTATTAATTGAGACCTGGGTCATTTTGTGATTTTTGATAAATTTTAGTTAATAATAAAAAAGTTAGTTATAAAAAGATTATATAGTGTATTCTAGTATCCTTCTTATAATAGTAAGGGTATGGTAATGAGTACTGTAAGTGGATGAATTTGTGCTGCACTGTAGAATTGTTTGGTGGAATTGGAAAACTTTGGTTGTTTGTTTTTTGCCTCTTGATTCCTATAATTTGCAGTACGGCCTCAGATTCAGCTTCTGTTTGTGTCTTAGTGTATTAATTGTTTGTTAATGGCCCAGCACTCAATTGAGAGAAATTCTTAGTTAGAGAGAGACAAATAAACAGTTGATAAATTTAAAGACATTCCTTGAAGATCAATGTGCATTGCTAAAATGGCCTATACAACCTCACTCATCTCAACGTGATATGAGTGCCTGTCTAAGAATTTTTCCGGGTTGTAGATATGTTCTAAATTTAATGCGAAATCTTTGCTTGCACCTTGCACCTTTAAAAACATTTTGAGTCCTGATTCTAGAAGATTGTGGACATACAAGGTAGTTGTGTATACAAGAGCAAACACAAACTTTTTATGAGTCCAGACTTGAGAAGATTGCTGATATTTTCTGCATAACAGGCCCCATTAATACAGACACAGTAAAACACTAATTCTCTTGTTGAAAACTCATTTGACCTTAAATTCTTTTATGAGTACAAACTAATTGCACCCTTGTATCTGAATTCTCTAATTGACTTTCCATTTCCATAAACGATATGTTATTTCTACCAACATACATCTGAAACACTTGAATCTCTAGGAACCATGCCTAAAGGATATGTGATTCTATTACCAGCCTAATAAAGCATGTAAAGTCTACTTGTTCCGTTACACACTAATTTTAAGTTTTTAATCAATCATGTATCTGGAATTGAAGACTCGTAACTGTTTTCTTTTAACAGTATGTCAGTTATCTGTCGTTTTTGATAAATAGTATGTGGAATTGGAGATGATTATGATGAGGAAATTGATTTTATGTTAAAAAAGGGTTATGCCACCTAATTGGTTGACATCTTTCACAAATACCAGATGGCAAGAAATGAAGCTTTAATGGAACTTGAAAAATATGATGATGACGACAATGATGATAGCGATGATGTCGGAGGCGAAGAGGATAGTATGGAAACTAATGTGCAAGAAGAGCCTGCCCTTACACAAGCTCGCAACAGACCCAAAAGGGAAGCTTAAAGTTTCATCTTGTCTATAAACATATATATATATATATATATATATATATTTTTTTTTTTATATTTTTTTATCTAGGATGATTCTGCTGCAGTAGATAGATCAGAAGACTTACAAATTTAGAGGAGGGGACGTGTCTTTCTTCAAGCTTCCAAGTTTCCCTCAGTTCATGTTGCATCGTTAGCTTGTCATCAAATCTATTGAAAAAACAGTAATCATGTAAGATGAATATAATATGTAACCTTATAAAGGTTTACAATGTAACAGAGCATAAAGGTTTACAATGTAACAGAGCATATCATTTTTCCAGATGTAAGTACAAATACTATTTATTTTGAAAATACCAACAACTAAAAAAGGTAAACACATTATATTTTTATAGCTTTCATACTTAACAAGCCAATGAGCAAACACAAATCCCTTTGTTATCCCCAAAAAAGATTACCACCTTTTTTGCCGTTGAATTTATGCTGATTGATTGTAATTTGTTACAACACAATTTTAAGTAGATATAAGGTAAATTGGATGATTAAGAGAGAAGAGAAGGAAGAAAGATTGTGTGCTCGATTCCTTCTGCTATCAAAATTAACATTTTTCGATCAAAAAAAGAAGACAATTTTAAAGGTTTTCTTTCTCCATTTAAAAATGTCATATAAGTAAGGGTGTTTTTGGTTTAGATGGTGGAAAATAAAGAGGTGAAAATAGACTTTTTTTGAACTAAAGTAAAGTATGAAAGGTGTGCGACTCACATGAAAAGTGTAAAATTTTTCTCCTATTTCTCTTGTCCCAACACAAACCAAACACAACCTAATTCTTAGTGAATTTTCTGTGATAGTATGTTGCAATTAACGAAATTCTAATTCTTAGTGGATTTTCTGCAATGGTATGTCGCAATTAACGAAATTCTGTAAAATATCAAACAGTAAATATGGAGTTCAGATAACTTACATTCATTACAGCAGCTATCATTCCCTTTCCCTCTTAAATTGAAATTCATTAATACAAATTACTAGATTGAAAATATCAGCTTACCTGCAGCGTAACAAAATGAATTCAAATTACAGAACATTAAAGCACCGCACACGAACAACATACACCAGAATCCACCGGGAAAGCATAGCTCAAATAATATCAAGTCCATTATATGTGAAAGTTGAAATCTTATTCATAGCTCCAATCCAGATTGCCGTGACCAATTATTTAAGTGAAACAGAATCACATGTTCCGAGCATAGCTAATTAAAACTTTGAACAAATTACAGCAACACCCACTGCAGCTTGCACTAATTACACATGCACTTCCTTCTTTTTTTGATCCTACACAAATCCCCCTAATTTTGTGATACCGTTACACTTCTTTTTTCAGATCACGCGGTTGACATGTGGTTTTTGTGTAAATTTTAATTCCCAAATTGCCTCCATCTCCCTCGTTAAATACCCTAGCTTTGACACATCATTGTTGAACACTCCTTTGGAAGAAAATGTCGTTGCCAAGCACGGTGAAGTTGGTGGTGATTTATTTTCATGGGCAAGTGCGAAACCCCATTTGTATGAGGTATTATTGACTTATTGGCATAGTTATTGGTGTAACACCTGAAATTTTGATAATCGAAAATAGATGTTTGATGTATTTATTGTGTTATTTGACTATTTAATTAGTTTAGATTAATTGAAATGTTATGTGAATTATCCATGGACAATTGTTTGGTGTAGATGTCAAGTTTTTTGGAGTTTGTTGAGCTGTGCTGAAATTGTGTAATTTCGAGTTTGACTCACAAACATGTTTTAGTAAAATCACCATTACGGATTAGTTAATCGTTGGATCGCCTTCAAATTTCAAAGGTAGCTCTCTTACCCAAATATTCAGAGCTTGACAATTGGGATTGTCGAAATAACATCTAAAACGTGAGAAATTAAATTTTCACTGAATTAGAAATTTTAAAATTAGGTCAACTCATCAAAGCGAATTTTGAAAGACATTTTAGCTCGCCTGGGCGAGTCAAGTCGGTTTTAAATAGTACCAGCAGTGTAAATGACGAAAATATGGCCTTCTTCCTCTCCTAAGCCACCACCCAACCTCCCATCATTACCCTCCACCACCCAAGACCACCAGTGACAGCCACGAGCCGCCGTTTCTTGTCGTTGAACCACCGCAGGATATGAACACTTTAATAGAAGAGAAATCTTCGAAACTCATTTCAAAGTTTCGGTAGAAAATGGAGCTCTCAATCCTTCTTTCTTGGTTTCCTTGGGGTAATCTTAGTTTCTTTTGTCTTCTCCTAGCTGGTTTAAGCTTCTCTTAGTGTCTCTTGTGTTTTGGGTACCGTTATTGAGAGTTTTACACATCCTTTGAAAACACTTTGAAAATGAGATGTTGTAAAAGTCTTTTTTTTATGAAATTGATGTCATTTCTGTGATCCTTGTTGAACCCCGATCACATTGGTGTAATTGAAATTTCAAAATGATGTCTTTTGATGTAAACTCCCAAAACACCGTTTATCCCTTTTTTGATTTGAGTGAGTATTTGACCTCAACTGTTAAGATTGACTTTGTCTTTAAAATCTATACTAAATTGTCTTTGATTTGGTATATAGAGCTCTGCGTTTGGACAAGCACGCGTAGTCGAAGGATCGCGAAACAACACTGATAGGATGTAACAGAGAGAACTTCTAGTTAGGTAAGGGGAGTTTATTATTTTGGTGATAGTTTAGATACCATATAATTGGGGGCCAGAGAGTCCAACTATGAAGATAACTGCATGTCCCTGCTGTGTGCTAGTTTTCAAGAAAAACTATGTTTTTAACTAATGAGATGCGATGTATTTATGATTGATGTGTATTTGTTCCTGTGTGTGCTCATTTTCAAGAAAAACTGTGTTTTTAACTAATAGGATGCGATGAATTAGCTTGTTGATGAATAAAATCGTGATTGATGTTGTTGTTGTAATTGATTGATTTTTTTGGAAAAGTCTTAATTATAGAGGAGACTATCCAAAATTTAGTGATATGTTTTCCTATTTAATTCTTTATTAAAATTTTAAATGAGCTTAAGCGTGTGTTTTCTATATTGTAGTCCTCCTCTTTAATTTAAAATTTTTCTAATATACCAGTCTCGTGATAATATGGATTGTGGATGAATGAGGTGATATTGATGTCATTGATAATGTTGAAGTGAGATGTTATTAATGTGTTGGTGATGATTGAATGAGATAATGATGATGTACAAATGAAATAATGTTGATGTGGTTGATGATGTTGAAATGAGATGACTTTGATATGTATGATAATGATATTGAGATGATGTGATGTTGATTTTGATAATGACATTGATGAGAGATAATGTCGATGTGGACAATGTCATTGTGTGGTGTGGATACACATGGATATCCATGAGGGGTGCATGACGGGTTACCATTGCGAGGAAGGATTTGTTCCTAGCTAAGTCATGCATTGATTGTGCCCATGGTTGTATGATGTGTATGTCCACGTGGGATGCAGTGACCGGTTGGTTAAACTTGCGAGGATGGATTTATTCCTAGCCACAATCAGTGCATCGGTGAACCCACATTGGCGTGTTATGTATGTACATGGGGGGCATGATGGGTTACCTTTGCGAGGAAGGATTTGTTCCTAATCGGGTCATGCATTGATGATGCCCATGCTTTATACTTCATTTGCATGGATGGAAATAGAATGAAGGCACTCGCATAACTATGGGTTTCTGTGGGCTGAAAACGTAGGTACTAAGAGGTCATCAGGTTTGGAATTCCCTAGCGATGCTGGCTGATCATCGAGGGGGAATGACCAGTGCACGACAGGGTGACCCTGATAGGCAGTGAATCATTTTTCCTATGAGAGGCTATTTTGGGATATGGTACCACATTGCATGCTGATAGATGAGTCAGGTGTATGCATCATTCTATGCATGATTGTTTGAGTTGTGAAATGCATTGAATGATTGGTTTGTTGAGTGTGTATTGGATTTTGTTAATGATTTTGGTGGGTAATATTGTTTCCTTCCCAATTGGTGATATCTGATATTTGTTGGTTTTATATAATAAACTCACCCTTGCATTTGTTGTACCGTGTGGTTAATACCTGTGATGATTACGAACCTTCGTTCGTGGGAGCAGATGAGCAGCAGTATGTGACCTTGGAGGAAGATCTTCTTTTTGGTTGGAGCCGCCAAACTAACGTGATAACGTTGAAATTCTTTTTGGAAAAGAGTTGTGTTTTATCAATCAACTCTTTCTTAGTTAGTCCCTTGTTTCTTTTGTTGGTCATGTAATTCCAAATGTAAATATTTGTAAATACAACTAGATTATGTTATGACATGTGAATGACATGTAATGTTTTAAATGTACATCCATATGTATCTATTTATGTATTTGTTTCGTTGTATGATAATTGTATTATTGCAAAAAATTTACTATCATTTCCATAATTAAATTAATGGAGTTTTCATTAAAATTTGAAATTCACACAATATAGAGTTAATGATATTGTAGCGACGAGGCGGGTCGTTACAACTGGGCTCAGGCCAGTCATCGACTCAGTTAGAATATTGGATCACTGGGCCAGGGGTCTAGTGAGTCACTAGTTGATTTGCATGACCCAGGATAAATAAAATTATAATGTTATGAATAATATATAGATATTTATGTTTGAATCATATATAACAAGATACATACTTAGCTTAGTGGTAAGCTAAGCTTTTGGTAGCCTACAAATTCAAATTCGGTGTTCGAGTATTGTTTGTTGTTTTCTTGTAAGCATTTTCATTTTACTTTTTTATGAAAGTAGTGAAGCTTGTGTTGTATACTCCCTCCATCCTTATCCTTAATTATAATAGCCTTTCACCTAATTTATGCCCCTTAAGAAAAGTAGTTAGTTTAATTAATAACATTAAATCTATCAATTAAGGGTATGTAGGAAAAAATAATTAATACATCTAGAAATTAGAAAACGGTCTTATAAAAAAGAACAAACAAATTTCTAAAAATGGTCATATAATTAGGAAAAGAGGGAATAAGAGAGAATTCAAGCACCTTGAAGAAAGTCACGTATATAAAAGTCAGGAACCTTGAAAAAAGAGAAAGTCACACCTTGGAGAGAGAAAAATAATGTTGTGTTAGCTAATAGGCCTAGCACACAGAAAAGGCTTGTCTGGAACACAAAAAATTGAAAAAGCACGGAAAACTAGAAAAGGCTCACGAGTTGTGAGATTATAATTTCTAATCGTTCTGAATCAAATACCGATTTCAGTCTGGTTTGATGACGTGTCACAAAGTTAGTAGCACAAACGATCAAACAACTGAATTGACTCGGCCACTAACTAGTCCGGTTCCATTCCAAGCAGTTGAATCGGTTGGGCTGGGCTGAATTTAATAACACTGGTTTTAAGGTTTGATTATTTATTTATTTTTGTTAAATTTTTCTATGTTCTATTCATGGTGTTAATTTTTTTTTTTGTTTTGGTGATGTTCAACAATTGTATTATTGTGGTATGAACGTTATTTAGTCTTTGATGGCAATATCTTCAAAATTTACGTTTTTCGTGTGAACTATGTGTTCTAAGAAACAAATGTATTGCATTTTTGACATTCCAGCAACTAAGATAGGAAAGGGGTATCAAGTGTAATTTTTATAAAGTATGGGGGAGCATGTATTTTGTTTAAAAGATAAAAGATACATGTGTAATAGTTTTAAAAGCTCAAAGGATATATGTGTAATAGTTTTAAAAGCTAAGGGGGTACATGTGCCATTAAATTTAGAATGATAATTTCAAATTTAATGCCTTTATTTAATTGTTTTTTTTTTTTGTGTTAATAATCAATGGTTTAATATTACTTTTGGTCTTTTATGTTTTAGTGTTTTTCTGTTTTGATCCATTAAGTTTTAGAAGTCTCGTTTTGGTCTTTTATGTTCTTGAAAGGATTCATTTTTTGTCCTTTTTAGCAGAAACATTAGATACGTCAATATAAAAGTATGATGTGCTATTAATGCTGATTGGGATAAAGGCATGTTAATTGATACACCAATGTTATGTTATTTTGGTCCTTAAACATTTTAAAATTGTTTAAACTAGTCCATTAAGTTTTAAATGATTTCATTTTGGTCATTTAAGTTTATGAAAAGTGTCATATTAGTACTCCCAATTCCATACACACATAATCAATGTCTACTTCTAGTAGCAGATAATCTTCTCCACTACCTATAATAATCATGTATTTTTCTTCCCCTGATATACTACTTCAAATGCATGTGAATTGATAAGCCCTCTGTCATCGGTAAATTCAACAACAAACACAAGAGTAACAACTATCCCTAACATGACAACAAACCCAATGACAACATCTTCACTCATCTCCTATTGCAAATTAAAGAGTTTTGCGAGGTCACAATTCTTCTCCTCTATCTTATAATAACTATGTATTTGAACTAGTAGATCAACATTGTATTAAGAATGAAAAATAGGTTGTGATGTCAAGTGTACCAATGTAATTTTGCAATTAATTTTTTGATATTTGGTATTATGGTGAATTGTACCTAAATTTGAAGTTATTTAAAGTAATTTGAAGTAATGTGATAGTTTTGGTAGAAGGTTGTCTGCTACTAGTAGTAGACACTGAGTTTGTGTATATGAAATTGATAGTACTATATGAAACTTTTCGTAAACTCAAATAACCAAAATATAACCATTTAAAAACTTAATGGATTGCATTGAAACCATTTTAAAATCTTAAAGGACCAAAATAACATTATTTGAAATGACACCATTTCAATTAACATGCCATGTTATCATCCTTAATCAATATTAACGAACATATCACAATTTTATGTTAACATATTTAATGTTTCCATTAAAAAGGACCAAAATGAGTTTTACAAAAACATAAAGAATCAAAATAAGACTTTTGAAACTCAATAGACCAAAACGGAAAAACACTTAAAATATAAAGGACCAAAAGTAACATTTAGCCATAATTAATTAACCTTTTATGTTTGCAGATTTTTTGCTGATTTTGTGGAAGACCCATGAATATTAGATGTAGCGGGATCATAGCCAATTCCAATTGACTCTTATATGCTCGATTGGTTATAATTTTTTTTTGAATGGTGTGAAAAAGACTTAGATGATAAGTATCAATACCTTAAGATCGACATGGAAGAAATGAAGATAGAGAGATTTCCAAATTGAAGGAAAAAGTGAAATTGATTGAAGGAAATCATGCATGATTGAAACAAAATGTTGTAGTGTTCACAATGTTAATTGTGATTGTTATATAAATTTTAATTAGGTTTAATTATCAATTTGGTCACCAATTATAATAAATATACTGAGGATTAAAAACTGCATTATTTGAAAAAGAAAACTGCTGATGCTCACCATCCTAATGACGTCAACCCAATTTGACGGAAATACTGATGAGTTATGGAGAAAACCTTTAGCTATTGATAATGGTCTCAATGTGAAGATGATTGAACCCATTATGTGATAGCTGAATCTGTGAATGAAGTTATAGATGATGGTGTGGAAGCAACAATGTCAGTGTGAATGCAGTCGTAGGTGAAGTTGTGAATGAAGTGTTAAATGAAGTTTTCAATGTGAGCTTGAATGAAGATGTATGTGGAAAGGGTAATGTTGTTGAAAATGGAAGGGTAGATGCAAATGAACAAGTTCCTGCAAATGGAAATAACCCTGCTACTCGAAATGTATGTGAAGAGACAGCTCATGAAAATGTTGAAGGTCAAGATGGGATCTTTGTGAATGATGAGGATGAGACTTTCAATGGGTCTCACAATGTCAACGGGTCGTCAGACAGTGAATATGACCCTTCGTGTGATGACTTGATTGACTTTGAAGAAACTATAGATATCATTGGAAATCATCAATCTGATGATGACACGACTGAAATCTATGAGGAAAAGGAGATTTCTGGAACACAATCTGAGATCCCACAAAATGGAAGGATACACCTAGAAGTTGATCAATTGTTTATGGATGTGAAGCATTTTGGGCAAGTTCTGAAGAATTTTTCTATGAAAGGGGTTTCAGCTAAAGAGAGTTAAAAATGAAGCATCCAGAGTTTTCAATGAAGTTCTTGGATCCAGGAAACAAGGATACCTTGATGCATTTTGTGTTAGGCATGCTACAAAAACATCTAATTCTACAGTTCATGTTCAACATTCTTAAAACTCAGAAAAGAAAAAGGAATTTTAGGCTAATTAGCATACCACTTTAATGAGAAAATAAGAAATTATAAGGCACTGAACCTGACTACTGGAGATGGTGAGCAGCAGAAGTTCACTCAGGAATTCCTCAATTCCAACCTTGAGAACAAGGTTGAACTTCAGAAGGAAGACATTGATAGGACAATAGAGCAGTAGTTAGTTAGAATAGTTACAGAAGTAAAGTCGTTGGGCAGTTAAAAATTGTTTGGTGCAGGGAGACGGTAGAAGAGAGGTAATTCAGATTTGTTAGTATCAGAAACAGAGTGGTACCTCAATTGTAAAATGGGAAAGCCTTAGAAGGAGGATTATCTCCTTTGGTCTCAGCCAGTGATTCAGTAAAGAATTTTATAAGCGTTCTCTCTTTTCACTTCTATGTTTTGTGACCTTTCTTTAATCCCAAAAGTCTACTTTTTTGGTTTAAACAGAAACGAGACTCAAATAACTTGTATTTCAATACACGTCAAAATTCCATTTCAAGGTAACAAGGGGCAACAACCATAGGTTTATGAGTGCAGAACTCATAATCAACACAAACATACTGTTGGAGGTAAGGAGGTTTGAGAGAAGGGTTTAGTGTTGGGTGCTTGAAGTATTACACCAAGAGACATCAGATTTGGAATGCTCAACAGTTTACCTCCAGCTTAAGAAAAACCCTAGTAATATAATAAGCTATTAGGTTCCAGCCCATAAGGACCCATATAGCCTACAATAACCTATTGGGCTTGTATGTGAACATATTAATATTTAATATATATGTTAAATATCTTCAACAATCTCCTCCTATGTTCACCATACAGCACAATCCAATAAGGTAGTTAGTGTAATGTTCAAATAAACATGAATCATCCACATCCAGTCCAAGGCAATCAACTCGGATCAGTCAATAGGTTTTAATAAGAAAACATTAAACTCAAACAACATTTGCAATCAACTAAGTGAATCATCATTCTTATGAATCTGTTCTGAGATCAATATAACAATATAAATACCAAGAGTTTTAGATTAAATCTAAACTCATCCAAATCCCAACATCTCAAAATCAGTTCACAACCAACATATGCATAATAGTCAAGCATAAGTAGGCCAGTCAAAATAGTCTAAGGCCTTACAAATATAAGAAATAAGCATAATAATCATAATAATATTCACAAAATAGAAATAACAAAATGTAAGTCTCAAGTAAATGGACTCCAACACAATGAGCAATAGTAGGTGAACTGTCAAGTTCACTACGACTCTAAATGATATATTCATATATCAAGTTGGTCATCCTCCTAAGGGTCCAACTTCTTAAGCTCTCCTCCATCTCTACCATCCCCTATAGAATGTCAAATATGAATTTCATATAATCATGAATTCAATCATTTGAATAAATTACTAAAAATGTCTAGTTCTAGTAAAAGAACTTAGCATCATATCATCAGGCAGAGAAGAACATATATCAATGTCATAAAAGCATCATAATATCATGTTCATAAGCATCAAGCCAGTTTCACAAATTATGAACAAGGCATAAAGAGCCATCAACCTAAGTTTATTTGTAAGAGAATAGCGGTTGTCTCATTTCACATAATAAGACTAATAGTCACGTCACTTACAATAACCTAGTCTTGTAATGTCAAGTTTCAATTAAGAACAAGACCAATAACCTTCTTATATAATCAACTACTTCTATGTTTCAATTTGAAATGTCACAATTACTAATTCCTTAAAGTCAAATAAATCTAGCATCATGTTTAGAATGAGATCATTTAACGAAAAGGATAGGTCAACCTGGTAGGATTGTATCATCAAGTTTGGAATGACACAAGCTTCCCAGATAGAAGTTTGAATTGGATTAAAATCATCTCATCAAGTTTGGAATGAGATAATTCACCCTTTTCAAAATAGTTAGCAACCACGATCATCGATGAAACATATAAATTGTGCTTATCATTTGGCCAACAAAAGAAGATTCGATAATTCAAAACACACAATTTAAGGTAAGTAAATGATAATTAAGACTTGTCTACATAGTCTTTAACCCCATTTCCCCCATTGTTTTGAATAATCGATCTTTAGGCAAACCTTTTGTGAGAGCATCAACCATGTTATCCTTCGATCTCACATCAACCAAAGTAATAACTCCTTGTTCTCTCAGATAATTCAACAACGCATGTCTCGGTCTCACATGTCTTCTCTTTGAATTAAAGAGAACATTCTTTACGACTTGGACTGCTACTTGATTATCACAAAATAAACTTAAAAAATTAATCTTTAGTTTAGTCAAAGGGATATCCATAATCAGATTCTTTATCCACTCTGTCTCTTCACCAGCTGAGGCTAAAACAAAAAGTTCTGATTCCATTGATGACAATGCAATACAAGTCTGTCTTTTGGATTTCCAAGTAACAACAGCTCCACCCAGAGTGAATACATATCCACTGGTGGATTTACTATTTCCAATTTCTGAACACCATGAGGCATCAGAATATTCATCCACAGTTGGAGAATAACCATAATAACATAGAGCATGATCTTTAGTACCTTTAAGGTATCTCATCAACCTACTGAGGGCATCCCAACGCTCTTTACTAGGATTATTAGTGAAATGAATCAACATACCAACTGCAAAGGTTATGTCAGGTCTAGTGCAACTCATAACATACATGAAATTACCTATCAATTTTGAGTACTTTAACTGATCCACACTGGTCCCTTCATTAGGACTCAGTCTTTTAGTATAATCATATGGTGTTTGACTCGGTTTACACTCACTGTATCCCCAAGTAGAAAGTAACTGCTCAATATAATGAGTTTGGCTAAGGGAGATAACTTGCCTTTCAAAGCTTACTTTCGTACCGAGAATGGTATTAGCTATACCAAGATCTTTCATGTCAAATTCTCTAGCTAAAGTGGTTTTCACATCAATCACTATAGAATGATCGGAGCCAAGAATTAACATGTCATCAACATACAAACATTTGATGACTATCTTATTTGACATGAAATGATAGTAAAGGAATTTATCTGAATAACTGGACTAAAAACCATAGCTCTTTACCACCTTGTCAAACTTAAGATGCCACATCTTAGGTCCTTGTTTAAGACCATACAAAGATTTGTTCAAATTACAAACTTTTTCCTCAAGGCCTTTCATGACATACCCTTCAGGTTGTTCCATATAGATTTTTTCATTTAACTCTCCATTTAAGAAAGCTGTCTTTATATCCATTTGATGCACCATAAAGTGTTCAATAGATGCCAAAGCAAGAAGAATTCTTATAGTTGATAGATAACATACAGGTGAATAAACGTCAAAAAAGTCTATTCCACTCTATTGTTTAAAGCCTTTAGCTACTAAACGTGCTTTATATCTAGCTATTGATCCGTCACTATTCAGTTTCTTCTTTAATACCCACTTACAGCCTATAGTCTTAGCCCCTTTTGGCAAATTGACTAGCTGCCAAGTGTGATTATGTAGCAAAAAACTCATTTCATCATCTATGGCTTCTGCCCACAGTAAAGATTCCCTAGATCTCATTGCTTCTTGATAGGAGAATGAATCACCCTCTCTATATGGTAAGTGACAAAGTCCTCACCAAAACTTTTAAAAACTTTATCTCTTGTAGATTTTCTAACTAGGATTGGTTCAATAGCAAGTTGTGTGAGATTAATGTCAGAAGGACAAGCTATAGAATCTACAGGAGATTTTGAAATCATATCTGTAGATCTAAAAACCTTCAAGTCAAGATTGCTAACAAACTTGTACTCAAAGAATTCTGCATCTCTAGATTATATCACTGTATTAGTAGATTGATCCAAAATTATTATATAATAGGCATCAAATTTGGAATGCTCAACAGTGTTACCTCCAGCTTAGGGAAAACCCTAGTAATATAATAAGCTATTGGGATCTAGCCTATATGAACCCATATAACCATACAATAACCTATTGGGCTTGTATGTAAACGTATTAATATTTAATATATATGTTAAATATCTTCAACACATACCACTACATAAGGCAGGTCTGAAACAAAGTAAATGTAAAGGTGTCTTACTTGCTCTATTACTTGCAGAGTTAACTTCAACCATGTGGTCCATGTTTTTATCCAAGTCAACTCACGTGCAGCAACAACAGAAATGGCTAGTAGTCCTGTATGAGAATAACCATAGCTCATATTTGTAAAACCTATCCACATGCTTTTGGAATAAGTTGGCAAATGTAACAAAGTTTAATACATAGTTCTACAAACTTGTAACAAATATGCTATTAGTTTGCATAACATAAACTTCAATTAAGGTAAAAGAAAAATTATTGAGTATTTAGAGATTTTTCATAGCCAACAATTAAATCCAGCAGTGAACAGTACCTATCCTACTTCTGCGTTAGAACAAAAAGGCTAATTCCATCAACTTTGTTCTGTTAACATTTTAACAAAGCCTTTTATGCTAACATTTTTTTTTAAAAAAAAAACTACGTACCCTACTGTCCAGAGACTCCTCGCTATCTGAAGGTAAGGAAAAGGGATATTGTACGCAGTCTTACCCTTGCATATGCAGAGACTGTTTCCGAATTCGAATCCATGACCAATAAGTTACCAAGACACAACTTTATGCTAACATTTTCAGTGATTAAAAAACTTCTAAACATTTCTCTATCCTACCTAAGTCAGCTGAAAAGATTCCATCATGATTCTCAATCCATCAATAAATGTTTTCTATCACAACATCTCAACCTTCAAGGAATTTTATCCCCTCTAAAGTACAGGGACCTGATGCACCAGTTTGTGTCATAATATCAAACTTTGAACTAAAACTAAAAGGCTTAGGCTTGCACCTCAACTAAACCATAAAATTATTATGATATAGATAATAGAGATTTCAAATTTTACAGTCAAGAAACTAAAATAAAATGTGTTCAAATATCATAACTCCTTCTGTTATTCAACAAACTCAAATACACCAACAAAAAATTCAGTGATATCAGCTTTGTCAGTACAATGTGATTGTCAACGATGTACAGATAACGTAGGTCAGATTTATTGATATAGAGAATCCATTACTTTCTCTTAATGAACTTGTATGTTCAATTGTATAAAATTAAAAATTATAAGAATAGTTAACTGAAGAAAAGAAACAACATTGCAAAGGGATTTACATATATTATTGATGAGCTTAATACAATTATATCCATGACACGCTGTTTATTTCAGGTTCTCTGCAATAAGTTAGACACTTTTTGGAATGACTATGTACAGCTTCCAAGACTTACCTCACTAAGAGGTTCTTTGGTATCTTCTCGCTCAATACTGCTCTCCCAAAAGAGAACATAGCAGCAAAAGTTACAAAATTGAAGCTAACAATAAAGCAAAATATTTTCCAATACCATGAAAAATACATCAATAATAAACAATTAAAAAGAATCTGCGGATTATACTCACATAGTTAGGAAATATGACCATATCAACATATCCTAAAACATCAAGGAGCAACTGCCTTAAAGAATATTCCCGAGCACCTGCTGGGTGTATTAATTCATCTGTATCAAGATGAAGAATCCAGTCCATGCCAGAATCCTGATATTTCATTTCAACAAGCAGAACATTGTTTTGATAAACAAATTACAGATCAAACCAAACCATAATTTTATAAAAATGGAGAAAAATAAGGATTTGTGCAACAAAACAGTTAGCCATACCCTTGCCATAACAATAGCTACCTCCATGTTGAGGGACTGCTTCACAAAAAGTTCATAATTGCACAGTTTATAAAAGAAACATGCCAGCCATATCTCGTTCCAAATACGGCTGATGCAACCCACAAAATAAATAATTAGTATAACAAGACCATCTCTTAAAAATTAGAATTTAGAAAAACAAGTATCCTGAAGACAACAGGGAATATAAATATTCTAAAGAGCATTAACAGTATAACAGGGGCAAGGAAAAGAAACAAAATTTTATAGTAATGAGCATGAACAAAAACTAACTTGAATAATTACAAGACTCATTATGGACATACTAAAACGTAATACTATTATGGTTAAAAACATCCTCCATATATGTCTATTTGCAAATTGAGAAACTCAGAAGAACACTATTTTATTACAATTGTACAATGAAAAAATCAATTGAATGGATAAGACTTGGTAAGAAAATGGTAACATTGATTAATCTCTTAGCTTGTTGTTCTTCCAACTGTTTTATTGTATATATAACCTTTACACCCTGGTTTAAACAACATAAACCAAATTAGAATGGTATTATTAGATAAAGGAGGAAGGAAAAACATATAAAAAAGAATCAAATCCTAATTGCTGAGAAGGATAGAATATTGTATTTGTCTACTTACAGGAATTGATTCTAGGACATTTGATACTTCAGAAGAAGCTGCCTTCCCCTCCACAAAAAGGAAAAAAATTGTCACACAAATTACTTTATGGTAAAACCTCCAAGGTAGAATCTGCTCAAGCCCTGCTGATGTACTAGTCGTGACACAGATATGCACATCAAGAAAAAAAAAATGCATTAAATTGATGGCAACACATATAGTTCCATTACATCTGCAGAGATGAAGTGAATTGATATATAGAGAATGAGAAAAATGCTTACAGTCGATAAAAATAACTAAAGGATAACAACACTAACAATCAATTATATTTTCAAACGAATCTTCATTTTTCAGTTAAAAAATTGTAATGAACGAAAAAATCTCTACATCATCCCAATTCACAAACAATCCACCCAGTGCAGATCACAGAAAAGCAATAAAACACACCGATCTTGTTAACAACGTTTGCTCAAATGCAATCAAACCCATCAGCTAGAAATCTAGGACTAGCATTAACTCAAATCAACTTTCCAACAAGATTTGTAATAATATAATGGACTACAGCTAACAAAACTGCTTGAAAAATAAGAGCATTAACACAAACATGTCTTCAGAAACAACCTTCATTTTACCAACAAAAATTCCCAAATCAACCCCATTTAAAAAAGCCCCATCAAAACACACAGATCACACAACCCAATTCTGTTTACAGAACTACTGATATCAGCATTGCATAATTGATATCACAGTAATACTCTTAATTATTGGGTTTACGTATTGAACACTAACAATTGATATCCAGAATTCCATTTACACCCATGAAGCATGTAAGAGCTTAAGCTATGGTTTGTTAAAAGATGCAATCTATGCAACCTGGAAATTTATGACCTTTACAATGAAACAGTCCAATGTTATAGGATATGCAACAATCTCCAGCAACATGTGTCTAATTCTTGGTAAGATAACTGTGTTCACGGCCACAAAATTGAATATACCAGATATCAAAGGGAAGATAATCCAGAACCAGATGAAAACAGTGGTTGATCCTCCCAAATGCTATTATTCTTTCAACATGTCGATTAAAAATGAGAACAATCAGTCCCCCTCGCAATTATTTTCAACTCGGCAAGCTTATAGCCTTTTGCTTTTAGTCTAGATTCTAGACCAAAGAACTTCAAGCTTGATAGCACTAAGTCTGCTGTCTTTTTCTTCATATGATCAATTATTAATTCATCATACACAATTGTATCGAATTTTGTCAAGAAGTTGCTTCCTCACGTTTGAGAAAACCTTCCTGTCCTCTTCAGTTGTTCCATGCTTACACATGCCAGATATGACTGCAGAATACATGACATTGTCTAGAGCGCAACCTTGTTCCACCATCTCATTTAATGCATCAACCACCTTCTCGACATCATTTGATTTACATGCATGAATAATGGTAAGACTAAACTTAAACTCGATTGGTCCATCACTAACATTTCCTAGGCAATCAAGAACCAACATCATGGTTTCATCAATCTCTCCAATTTTGCAAAGCCCTTTAGTGAGGCTACTATAAGATGCACTGAAGGAATGCAAGACATCTCAATGATCTTATTGTGACATGCACATGCCTCTTTATTTTCACCAAGTTCAACAAGGCACATAATCACAATACTATATGTAAATGAGTTAGGTTTCAAGCTTAATCCTTTCTTCACCTCACCAATCTTGTGAAGAGAATCCATCAAAATATTATATATTTCAACACTAACATGACCGTTTTCTTTTTCTTTCAATTGAACAATTGTCTCTAGTGCAATTACCCGTCTCTTCTCCACCAAACAGAGAAGAATTTGGAGAGATCAACAATAACAGGAAAACCCAACTTCTGCATCTGCTCAATCAACTTGCAAAATCTCGTATTCTATTCGCTTCAGCGTATGCCACGAATAACGGTTTCACCGTTAAGAAGTCCGGCTCAAGCCCCTCCCAAACAGTCAATTGGAAAAGCTTGTTAGCCTTCTGAACCCTATTCAAATTGCACAAACCTTCAATAAAGCAATTATAAATCCCTAAATCAGCCCAATACCCCGAGCTCACCAAATCTTTCAACAAATCAAAACCCAATCCAACCTTACCCTCAGCCACAAACGCCTCAACCAGCGCTCCATATCACCTTATCAACCAAACAACCCTTACTCTTCATCTCCTTGAACAACTGATACCCCTCCTGAGCCCTCCTGCCTTTGGCCAGCCCCTCAATCATGGTAGCATAAGCCTTCACATCCGGCTCCGCCTGGTCCCTCTTCATCTCATCCCAAACCCTCAAACACACGTCTAAATTCCCCAAGGGAACCAGAATCTTCACCAACGTCATGTACGCAAACACGTCCGGCTTGCACAACCATTCCCTCATCCTCCCCAAAACCTCCAGCATCTCATCAATCCTCCCACCCTTACAGCCCCTTCACCAAAACCATGAAGGTCACACTCTCCTCAACCAGCCCATCCTCCCTAAAATCATCTTAAACCGACAATGGCAAGTCCAAATGACCCGTCCTAACCAATGCATCCATGACCCTATTGTACAAAAAAACCCTTAACTTCACCCAAACTTGTTCCTTATCTTCTCATACACGTGATAAACTGTTAGGATCCAATTGCAAGGTAAGGGACTTGGAGTCCCACATTGGAAGTATGAGATTCTAGTGTGGGTTTATAAGGCCTTAGGCTCTCCAACTACAATAGCTAGCTTTTGTGGTGTGGTTCTCTCAAGGTTCTTATCAACTGGTATCAAAGCTTTCCACCATAACTCCCAGCTGCAAACGAGCGGTGCGGGTGGTGAAACCAACATTGCAATGTTTGCTTGGGACTAATCAAATGGCTAGTGCCTAGCCAGCCGCGTGGCGCCGGAGTTGCAGAGTGTGGTGGGATGTTAGGATCCAATTGCAATTGGAGTCCCATATTGAAAGTATGGGATTCTAGTGTGGGGTAGCCTCTTTGGTTTCCTGCCCAGTGGAATAACTTGGAGGCGAGAGTGTGATTTGTTTGGACCTTGAGAACCTTCGCCACCAAATTGGGGGTTACCCTTGTTGGATTAAACTTTAATAATAATAAATTAGATATGTGAAGAGTCATGTCTCTAGGTGAAGAAGTTACTCATGTGAAAAGTCATGTCCTTAGGTGAAGTGTTACTCAAGTGAAGAGTCATGTCTTTAGGTGAAGAGTCATGTCGTATTATAAATAGTATCTCATGTAAAAAGCCAATGTGGTGTGGCTTGACAGACAATTATCTAAATACATCAGAAGTATTCTACAAGAGAAATTGTTGTGTGTTTGTGTGAGTGCATCAGTGTGTGTGAGGACCTGTGATACCACAAATTGGTATCAGAGCGTGAGAAAATGGAGAGTGGGCCAATTAGTAGTCTGCCACTATCCCGCCTTACAAAGGCTAATTACGAAAACTGGAGTATCCAGATGAAAGCTCTTTTAGGAGCCCATGATAGTTGGGAGGTTGTCCATGGTGGTTTCGAGGAACCAACATCCACAGCAGAATATACGGAGGCGCAGAACAAGACATTGAAGGAGACGAGGTTGAAAGACAAAGGGCCGTTGTACTCATTATTCTGGGCTGTTGATGATTCCGGGTTTGAGAAGATCGCTGGTGCAACAACTTTAAAGGAGGCGTGGGACATTCTTGCAAATGTCTACAAGGGAGCCGATCGAGTTAGACAGGTTCGACTTCAAACTCTCCGTGGAGAGTTGGAAGGAATGAAAATGAAGGAAGGAGAAGGGGTATCCGGTTTCATCACCCGGGTCCAGACCATGGTAAATCAACTAAATAGAAATGAAGAGGTGTTGTCCAATGCCAGAGTGGTGGAGAAAATTTTGAGATCTCTCACTGACGACTTCGAGAATGTTATATGTGCGATTAAGGAGTCAAAGGACCTAGCAACGCTCACCGTTGACGAACTTGCTAGTTCCTTGGAGGCGCATGAACAAAGAAAGAAAAAGAAGAAAGAAGAGTCACTGGAGCAAGCACTCCAGACAAAAGCTTCAATCAAGGACGAAAAGGCACTCTATTCTCAAAACTTTCGAGGTAGAGGGCGTAGCTATGGAGGTCGAGGAGATGGTCGTGGTAGTAGAGGCCGCAATCAAGAAGGAAGGAATAAGGAGCAGGTTGAATCAAGTCGGCAGAATTGGCGAGGTCGAGGTCGTGGAAGAGGCCGACATTCAAATCAATCGAATGTAGAATGTTTTAAATGCGGAAAGTATGGACATTACTCGAGAGATTGCAACTCGGACAGATGTTACAACTGTGGTCGAGTCGGACATTTTGCGAAGGTTGTCGAGATGAAAGAAGAAATGAAACTTCAAACCTTGTTACAGAAGGAGAAATAAGAGATGGAGGAATTCTGATGATGACTAGAAGTGAAGTCAACCAGGGATCCGAGATGGAATGGTATCTAGACACTGGTGCAAGAAATCATATGTGTGGGCATAAGCATTTGTTCAGTGATCTGAGACAAATAGAAGCTGGACATATTTCGTTTGGAGATGCTTCAAAGGTTGATGTCAAAGGCCGAGGTACGATTTGTTTTTTGCAGAAAGATGGACGAATTGAGTGCATCCAAGATGTCTATTACGTGCCCTATCTAAAAAGTAATATTCTTAGTGTGGAAGAGAGGATTCAAAATTCCAGAAAAGGGAGGAGAGGATTATCGTTTGTGTCTCCAGCATGAGGCTGTTGAGAGAGCGTCTTCGAGAGGTTGAAAGCAACCCTTGTTTTTTGAGCGTTTTCACCATTGTTGTTGGTAAGGTTGAGTGTCTCCGGCTGAAGGCCGTTGAGAGTGATTGTAACCATTATTATTGAAAATAGTGGATTGTTCTGGACTAGGTCCCGTGGGTTTTGCCTTTTGAAGGTTTTCTCCCACGTAATGCTATTGTTGGTTGAGTCTGGTGACTCCCCAGTATTTGTGGTTGGTTGAGGTGTTGCTCCCAACAGAGAAGGGGATTGTGTGTTTAATCCCATCAAAGTAAGACAGTCCAACCGAGATCCGAGTAGATAATAAGTCAGCAATCGAGTTAGCTAAGAACCCGGTCAGTCACGAAAGGAGCAAGCATATCGACGTCAGATTCCACTTCATTCGGGATTAAGTAAAAGGAAAGAAGGTGGAGTTACTTCATGTGGCAAGCCGAGATCAAGTCGGAGATGTTTTCACGAAGCCATTACTGACATTGCTGCTGGAAAATTGTAAGAAGATGTTGGGGATGAAAGACGGAAGAAATATTTAAAGTTTATGGGGGAATTTTGTTGGATTAAACTTTAATAATAATAAATTAGATATGTGAAGATTCATGTCCCTAGGTGAAGAAGTTACTCATGTGAAGAGTTACTCAAGTGAAGAGTCATGTCTTTAGGTGAAGAGTCATGTCGTATTATAAATAGCATCTCATGTAAAAGGCCAATGTAGTGTGGCTTGGCAGACAATTATCTAAATACATCAGAAGTATTCTACCAGAGAAATTGTTGTGTGCTTGTGTGAGTGCACCAATGTGTGTGAGGACCTGTGATACCACAACCCTGTGGAACTTGTTGAGTTCGGTGGCGACGTTGGGGCACCACCTGTTGTTGTTTCTGCAGATGGCATCGATGATCGGATGGCGTTGACGATGAAGCGCGCGATCCGGGAGAGGTGGAGGAGAGGCTTGATGCGGAGGAGGAGGGGTTTAGGTTTTGGTTGGAGAGGAAGTGTGGCTCCCAGTTTTTGATGTTGAAGGGTTGGGTTTGGATTGGGAAGGGTTAGGGTTAGTGTTAGTGATGAAGACCAAGAAAATCAAATGGGTCGAAAGCCCGGCAGTGCAGTACAAGGATTTAGAGGTCCCATGACAAGGGCAAGATCAAAGGAAGCACAAGAAGTATTGGATCATGAAGTGAACTACTTCCTTTTTCAAGAATTGGGCAAGATATCAACCTTGCCTTGAGGCCAAAGACCAACCCGGAAGAAGAGCTTAAATTGCTTCAATTGATTCAAATGAGTGAAGAGCCCAGATTGCTCCAATGTTTTGAACATAACTTGAGTTCTAGATGTCCGTTTTAGGTGTTCTTTAATGCGTTCGAAAGCTCTGAAGATTTCCTACAAGTTGTATTTTTAGTCTCAAGTCCTAATTATGCATCTATGATGATGAAAATTGGACAGGAAGTTCAGCACGAAGTTATGGACGAAAATTACTTTTTGCTTAGACTTTTTTTAGTGTAATTTTGAATTAGGAATATGTAGCTGAAGTCTCACATTGGAAAGAAAGAGGAGAGAGACACCACTTGTTGGATATAAATAGTCATTCATTTGTCTTATGTAGAAACGTTTGAATTCAATAAAAACTTTGCACTCTAAAGAGTTGTGTGAGAGGAAGTTCTTCTTGGATTCTTGATTGGACTAAACATTGGTTCTTATCAAAGGTTTCTATAACCTTTGTGGTGAATCCCCACTGGACTTATCACTCTCCATAGGTGTGGCGTCTTCTTTCATTTCTTGTCTTTTTCGCTTTTATTTTTTTAATATTTTGTTCTTGTTAAATTCATTATTTTGTACTGCACTTTTTTTCATATTATTTTTTATCTTTGTTTCGCTTCACCAAACACGTGGCGTGCACCTTGCCTATGAGGCTAAGTTCTTATTAAGTTACATGCTTTGCTTGTTTTAACTTCCTCTTTGTACAATACATTCTCTTGTGCTACATTATACATAAAGCTTGTACCTTTTCTTTTTAAGAGCATCCTTTGTTATAACAAGAAGCTTTTTTTCGAGGACGATCCGTACAAAAAAAATGAACCTCGTATTGGTTCATATCTGTTAGGGTTTAGGGTTTGACGATTAGAGAAGGGGCCGTCGCGGACAATGGGGCGATTCAGGGAGGGCTTGCAGTGACTGTAGAAGAAGTAGAACTTGTTGGGGTTGGTAGGCGGAGGAACATGTGGAGGCATTTAGTTTAGGATTTCAAATTTGTTATGTTTTTTTTTGTTGTTGTATCAGTTGGTGTTGATCGTTATTACTGACTAGGTTGGAGGAGTAATTCGCACTCTTCGGTTCAGTCACAAAACATTGACAAAGAGAAGAGACCCGTAAAACTTAGCCATGGATTTTTTAGTTAAATTTATTAAAATAATTTATAATTTTTACAAGTTTTTTAGTTAATAAATTATGTGCACTTAATATTTCTGATAAAGATTTATCATTAACTTTTGACGAAAACAACTTTATATCGATAACATATTCAAAAAATTAAATATTTTTGTCTTCTTTTTAGTATCTTTATTTGGCAAATTTGATCTTTCTATTTTTTTTATTTAATTTGATTCATTTATTTCTTTAATTGTATAATTTTGATTAATTTATTAACATGTCATTTAGTATTTAATAAAAATATTAATGTCACGTCCTATTATATTATCAAATCATTATTTATATTAAATATTAAATGTTAAAATAATGAATAAACTAAAATTGTATGATTAAAATAGTAAAAGATTAAAAGTAAAATCTTAAGATTCAG
>PYAF01002478.1:71564-92136 GCA_007407185.1 Glycine tomentella
TGTGCTGGTGTTGGTTTCTTTAAAATAAAATGTGATGGTATTGATTTCTTTAATAAAATTTTAAATAAAATATATTTTTCATCCTTATAAATATATTTTTAGTACATTTTTTTGGGACATCAAATTTATGTGTATAATGTTTTTAGATGATATAATAAATGTCATATTTTATATTGTTTATGTTATAAAAAATATCATATTTATATCAGTTATACAAATAATTGATATAAAAAGTTATTATTATAGGTTTGCATTTATCTGAACTTATGTTGAGATAAAAAAAGTAATGCATTTTAATTTTACAAAAATAAAAAATATATTAAAACTTATGTAGAAACTGATTTCGAATATTTTGATAAGAAAAACATACTGGTATCTAAAAAATTTCTTTGGCCTTTAAAAAATTATGTCTGCATTGCAATTTTATTTCTGCCACACATATTTTTATTCAGTCAGTTAGACAAACTTTCGCCGCATGCCGCAACGTCAAGACAATTTTTTTTTCTTTCTGGTCTACATAATTTACCATGTGCCAATAATACGTATTAGTACAGATAGAAACTGTGTGAATGCTACAATTTATTACAATCTTATTGTACTCCCAACTTTATTTTATTATCCAAATAAGAGTGTATTATTAACATCGAGTTCAATTGTTTATATTTACTCCTTTAGTGATATACTAGAATTATAAAATCTACCTATTACTTTGTTGTTTGTTCTATTGTTCTCCCAACTATCTAAGGTTAATTGAGTGTTTAAGCAAATCAATATAATTTGTTGTTTGTCTCTTTATCCCCTTAATCTTTTAATTTCGAAGAACATTATCTGCATTACGTTTCAAAACAAGGCTTCATGACATAATAAGGAATGAGATAAATATTTCAAGATTTAGTTCAAAAACATTAACATGAGTGTAAATAAAATACTAGATTTTTGTGTTAGACCCAAATAATTTAGGTTTAAATACACTTTTGGTATCTCTTTAATTTATTAGTAGTTTTTGTCTTTTTTTTGCAATTTTTATGGTTTTTTTTACAAAAGGGGGGTATTTTTTTTTATTTACCAAGTGGGGGTAGGGGGAAAAAAATTACCATTTGGAGGCACGACTTCAATTTTTTTTTAAATAAAAATCTATTGCTAAAACTTTGGTCGCTATTTCAATCGTTAACACTTTTTGCAACAGAATATTGTAGTTCTTTTTATGTAGTTATGTTCATGGCCACACTATTCTGTCACAAAAAGTGTTAGCGACTGAAATAACGACCAAATTAGTGACCAAATTTTTAGCGACAGATTTTTATTTTTATTTAAAAAAAAAATAAAAGTCGTGCCACGCGGTACGACTTACCCCCAAACCCCCATTTGGTAAATAAAAAAAAAAAAAAAAAAAAACAACCCCTTAATGGGGAAAAGGCCCAATTTTTATCTCCTACTTTTTAAAATTTACAGCTTTGGTTCAATCTTTAATAGCAAATATTAATCCTTTCAAAAAGAGATCTCTCTTTTGGGTTATTCATCAGAATACTAACACATCATTCTTGAAAATAGGATCACATCTTTTCTTTTTACACAACCGTGTGTCTTTCCCATTTTGTAAGTTGCAACACGTCTTCCAAGTTTTATATCAATTCAAATTAATCACTTTTGTCTCGTTCAATAATTCTTTTGTTATTTATTTAATCAATTTATAATTTTCTTTTAAGAAAAGGATTATTTCATAATATTCCAATTATGAAGATAAAAATGTTTGTCAATCAATTGACACATTTTATAGTCTAACTTTTATATTTTGTAAATTCTATCATTTAATTTTTCTCACGAATTCTACTACCAAATTTTTTAATTTTTACATATTTTATCAATGTTGATGTCTCACTGAAAAAGTTTCATTTTTTTTTTTTTCAAAATGATTTCGTTTTGTTATCAACATAATAGTAAAATACATAAAAATAAAAAAATGTTAAAATTTGTAAAAAAAAAAAAAAAACTTGGGTGGTAAAATGCCTTAAATTTGAAAACTTGAATAATAAAATTTCAAAAACAAAACTCAAATAATAAAATTCACAAAATGATAATAGTTGAATAATAAAATATGTTATTAAACCAAAACTTAAAAACACCCTCGTAGCAATAATGCAACATAGCTACAATGATCAAAATGTTCGATAATAGCAATAACAGAAGTAGGATTTTCAATTTCGAGATAAGATTAAGTCATTAGGATGTAAATTATGACCTGCGATTGTAAAGTTATAATGCTACAAGTGTTATACTAATTTTTATTTTAAATTTAATATATTAAATCATATGCAAGTATTGGATGAAGTAATAATACATACCTGGTACCCGCACCTATTCCCATCATCTTTTTATGGGCAAACCTATACCTAGATCCATTTAACAAGTATTTTTTTGCACTTGTTTACTAAGTCAGAGTCTAATTAGTAATTACCATCCTTATGATCAACTATTTGCAAATCTCTATTAAAATAAAATTTTAATTTTATATACAAATTTAGAGAGAAAATCATAAACAAATATTAACTATATAATTCAAATGTACAATAGAGAATAAAACTAATTAGAACAATTTTTGGTCATCATTATATTATAGTTGTAGTTTATAGTGAAGTTTTTTTTTTTTTTTTTCGTCACATCTCACACACACTAGACGTCTTTCTCTATCTGTGTGTGTATCTTATCAAGGGCCTATACAATTAAACTTTTATAGAAGCTCTTCAAGGATAAGAAGAACAAAAATGAGAAAATCTTCTCATTTTTTAAGAAACTAACATAACAAAGTTTCTACAAGTTAGCTTTTAGCTTCATTTAAGGATAAGCTAATTTTAGTTTATAGAGAATTTTCTTTTTCCATTTTTCCTTCTTATTTTCTTCTCCTTCAAGTGCTTCTAGAAATTTTTATCTAAACAGACTCTAAATTACAGATGAATCAGTGTTAAGCAGTAATGCACTTAAAATGTCAATAATCCTCAAGGGTTCCATCAATTAATCTTGAAATTCCTTCTTGCTGTGTACAACTTCCTACTTATCTGCTGCTTTCAAGAAGCTCAATACCAGATAAGCTAAAATAGAGTGAAACTTATGATATTCATATGTTAAAGTTTATAGCTAACATTCCACCCTAACAAATACAAGTTGAAGAAAAATCATAAACAATTTGTTCCTCTAGGACTTTTACCACTCTATATTTTTGAATGTATGGGCTACTATTTTTAGTTCATAATATTGGTTCAACAGAAACAAATCAAGCCATCAGTTATGAATTTCAATTCTAGAAAGTTTCTGTACATACTAACATAGCTAAACGAATAGTGAACTATCTTTCAGACTGGGTTCATAGTTCAGTTACACCATTTAGGTCAATGACATACAATTAATTTCAAGTTCCTTATATCATTGTCATCAAATTCTCAAATAAAATAGTAGCAATTGGACGTTTTTAAAGAAATCCTAACACATTCATAATGTAGGTTATTTGATATAAGAAAAAAACCCACATGTCATTGTTTAATTTGAGAATTTGATGGCAAAAATATATGGAACGAAATAAGATGTTTAGTTGCAGGAAGACTTACTGAAACATTGCTCAACGATCTAGCCAAGGGTTAAAGCACTTTCCAAATCACCTGAATTCTGGCCAACTTTGCTGAGGAATAAACTTGTGATAGGATCTACTTTCTGGAGTTTTGGTGTCAACTCTGATACTGAAAAATGTTCTCCATTAACCCCAAAATTCATGAGACCAACCCAATTTTGTCTGTAGAGGACTAAAAGAATACAGGCCCAGTGAAATAAATAAACTTTAAACCCCACGGGTAATGAAATATGCCACATTTCATGATGTATTTATCTCTTAGGAAGAGGACCTTGAAGTATTGTAATCCTTTACTCTATGACAAACCTATAAACCTCAAGGATAAAGCAAATGCCATATACTATTAAAAGAAAAACCAGCTTCCCCCCAAAATCCAGACAAACAGTTCCACTCTGGCATATCAATAATGACCAGTATCAACAAAAAAAAGTTGGTATGTTCTAATGACTATCAAGGGACGAAATCCCTCTTTTTACTTTTCTCTTTACCCCAGTAATGAACTGTTTGACAACCATCCCTTTGGAATTGAGAGCCATTATAGCCTAATGTATGCCGATGAGAGCCTTCCCTCCACTGGTTACCCTTATTCTGGGCAGTCCAACCTTCTCCATAATTCCTTCTAGAAACACCAGCCTTTTCCTGTTGCTTCCATCCTGACACATCTGCTCCACTGTTTCGCCATCCTGTCTTCATTGGAGTTACATTCTGTTGACTAGATTTGCAATGCCAAAAAGAGTTGCCAAAGTTAGCTAAATTATTTGACTGCTGCTGGCACCAAGAACTGTCCCTAGCTTTACCCCATCCTTTATCTTGTGAGTTTCCAGAATTCCAATCCTTACATTGATTGTTATGGCCTTTTCCTTCATTCCAACCCCATGACTTAACAGGACCACCTCCCCAAGCATTATCAGTTAATCCTCCATTTCCACAAGTAATGCTACACTCCCATGGATTGTCAGTATTATCCACATCTCCAGAGTTTCCCTGGTTCCATCCTTGTACTTCATTATTTTCTAAAGCTGTGCTAAGAGGTGTATCAGTACATTCCCAAGGATTTTCATCATTAAGAGAAGCTTTTGTTCTTTTGTTTTTCACGGCATTTTCTTGTTCCTCATCTGGCACAATAAAGAATGCTCCATCTATTTCCTTAATCAGATCCGGATCAATGTAAGGACTCCAATCTATTTGATTAATATAAGTATCTGGATCAGGCAGAGAAATATCACAGGGAAGGCTGTTGATCTTTGCCCAGTAATGACTTTTGGCATTTTGAAAAGCTTCTTCAGAAGCTGAATCATTCCAATCAAACACATTACTGTGGCAATATACAAACATCTTTGAATCAACAATTTTCTGCCATGGTACCAATCCAACTATAGTGCAGTATTTCTTCTCCCATAAGGGTATTCCGTCCTGCCAATATTCTTACAAGATTGAAAAGCAAGAAATTCAGTATATTGAATATTTAAGTTACATTGGCAAGGGGGACTATAATGAATAATAAAATCATCATACCATCATAGTAATTACTTTCTCAGACATAAAGGAATGGCCAAAGCCTCTTTTGTTGGTAGGTCAACACTCAACAACCACAAAATCTATGCAGATTAATTATATGAAAATATACAAAAAAAAATTCTGTCAACCAGTAACCTACAGATTACAGAACCAAGCCAATGACAAAAGGTAGCCACCAAAGGACTTCTAAAAGACTAAAACAACCAATATGAATATTGAATATATATTATATAAAATAGTCTTTACTGTAGTTGCAGTGGCTAAGGTGGCACTACCTTTCTCACTGGAAATTTATTGGTCAGCTTCTTATATGAACAGTAACCACCAGGTGTACTGATAAAATTAAATAAGTGTTATCTATTCTGTTATTGTGAAATCATAAATGCTTGTAAAGCAAAACAGTATATTTTTCCTCATTGTTTGATTCACAAATCATATCCCGCATGAAACCCTACTTGCTTCCCTTGCATTTCTTCGTGCATTACAATTCAGATCTACTCTTAAGAAAATATTTTTCTTTTCCAGGCGTTTCTTAAACCTCTTGAGCTATCCCATGAAATTTCTCCCAGACTTTAGCTTATGTTCATTTAGTCATGTGGGTTTATACACTGAAAATGTTGAATATTACAATTTCTCCTTATATATGTGAAGAGACTATCTCTGGATTCAAATACATGACCAACCGGTTACCACTTTAATGTTGCACCAAGGCTCACCCTCAAGTGGATATATTAAAAATGACAAAGTTTAACACTCATCAATGGTTGGTCATCATGAGAGTGGACTACTACCCCAGGAAAATTTTATCAGTAAGTAGCAATGTCAAGGATTTTTACTCAAGTTGCCACTCTAGGGAGGGCATTCCCTAGTCATCACTCACAGTCCAAGAGTTAATCTTGCAACTTTGCCTATAAAGATTCCCAGTCATAGATAAATAATAATAATATATAATAATTCGAGATAAATGCTATCAACACACTTTTTCACAACGGTTGAAATTTATTGTATATCACAAAAATCTTGTGAATCTTACTACTTATTTAAAGTCACACTTTTAGTAATTTTCAATAAATTTTATCCAACAGTAGATAGTGTGTTCGAAAAAGTGCATTAAAAAGAGTGTGTTAGACTATACACAAAGTTAACACTGATCTCAATCAATGGTATCAAATATCTCCGGTTCCAAAGATTTAGCCATAACCATAATTGCTCAAATATAATTATCTATTCTTACGAGTCAATATAGGGATTTCAACAAAACATCGTCAAAATTCGCAATAAGGAAAAAAGAAAGATAGGCAATTAATTAAATGTAAAAACGAAAGAATTTCGGAGAATACCAGGAAGAGGGGCATTAATGTCGTAGAATGTCGGAGGACGCACCGGGGATCTTCGACGGCGGAAGAACCTTCGCGACTGACGATGATCCCATTTACCCATCAAAAGTTCAAATGACGAATGGGTTTCGCTCGAAACAATAAAGACCAAACGCAACGAACGAGTATTTGGTTATTTTGACACAGTGGTGTGGTGTGGTGTTAATTCTGTTCAAGTACAAGTGCAAGACCACTATCACTTTGGTTTGGTGAAATTTATAGCCCACGTTGCGTCACGGTGCTGATTCAAATTATCGTCGTCGCCTGTCGCCTCGCTGTAATTTTTTTTTTTTTTTATGTTTAAATATATTTTTACTTAATTATACAATTCATTCTTTAATTATATTTTAAAATTTAATTTGATTATTTAATTATTAAAAAATTTAATTTGATCTGTTAATTATTAAAAGATTCAATTTGGTTATTCATTTGTTTAAAACACCTAAATTTTACATTTTTTTTTCCAAGGATAACTTATATTGTTAAGTTGTAAATTACATCGATATAAATTTATAAATAATAGCAACAAAAAATCATCACTATATTTATTTTTAATTTTGAAAATAAATATAAAATAATTAAAAAAAGTGACAATTTTAAACCCCTATTTAATTATTATTATTTTAAAAAAATAACCATCAAATTTCAATCATAACAATATTTAGCCTAAATCAATTCCAATCAAACAATATCCAATCCTAATCAACACAATTAGAATCCTAACCGGATGGGAGGAGACGGGGCGATTGACGATGAAGTGTGGCGAAGAGGATGCACATTCTAGTGGAACAACTTCTTCTCAAAGGAGTCATTCAAGAGTTGAGGAAACTATGCTCGAGTAGTGATGGAGACCGCCAAGGAGGCTGACGGATAGTATGGTGACGCGATCGAAGGACCACACAGAGGGGGTTTAGATGAAGGCTCGGAGAAGCCATGAGATGAAGAAGACGTTGAACTGGTGGGACCTGATGTGGTTTGAAATTGAAATCGTCATCGACTCTAGCATATTTGTCCTCACCGGCCTCAAGACAAAGGCGATGGTCGGACCCGCCATCATGTTGTCCTACGTTGGTGGTGGCTTGTTGTGGCACGGCTAGAGGAACGATTAAGGGAAAAGGAAGGATTAGAAGAAGGGGTTGGAGGTTGGTGGCGGATCTGTGAGAGGAAGGACGAGAGGAAGGGATTGGAGGTTGGGGGCATATCTAAGAGAGGAAGGGTTAGAGCCAAATTGAAGTGTTTTAAACAATTGAGAGACCAAATTGAATCTTTTAATAATTGAGGGATCAAATTAAACTTTAAAATATGATTATGTGACAAATTATATAATTAAATCATGTTTTTATCCTTGATATATACTTGAATTTTCCATATACTCCCCAACAAATTTTTCCTTTTCGATCGGTCCCTAATATTTGAAAAGCTTTCTGCGAGGTACCTACTGTTAGAAAGGATTCATTAAATGCTGATGTGGCTATTAACACTACATGTTAGCAAACTACTTATGATGTTCATAACTGCCATATTTTAGCTACTTTCGAGATTATAATGCTGACACTTATCATTTGATATTAGTAAATTTGTTGATTAATTTGTCCTAAACCTAATTGTGTTATATTTTGTCTAAATATATAAGGTGTTATTCACATTTGGAAGATTCATCCACTCAAATCCGGTGTTTTGATAAGTACCAATTGTATCCGGAATATATAAAGCAACCAAGGTAAGGACAAAGGGGCAAAAATGTTAATTTAAGAAGGTTCTAGAAGCAAATTTGCCCAGGACTCACCCAGGCCAACACCTTTCTTCACTATTGGGTTTTTAACTCGCCCAGGCGAGCAAAACAGGCACAAAACACTCGCCTGGGTGAGTGGCTTGCTTCACCATTAAGAGATTTACTTGCCCAGGCGAGTGAAAATAGGCAAAATTGGTCGCTTGGCCGAGTGGGCCTAAGCAGGTGACCCAAAACTATAAATAGGCATGCAAAATGAAGGGTGATGCATGATTTTTGAGGAGAAGAACGTAAGAAACACTTAGGAGCCTTAGAGAGAGGTGATAGAAGAGAGAAAAGGAGTGGAAACCTGCAGGAACATGCCGGGGATCGCTACCTTTGTCATGTTTTCTGTTGATCTCTTGCTCTACACCATGATCGGTTAATTTCTCCTAAGGATCGTATGTAATCTTTGTACCCTTATGTAATATTTTAAATATGTATGAATCTTTTCTACTCATTCTAGTGATTTCATTCTGTTCGTAATGCTTGATTTTACTTGATCACTAGTTTCATGAAAACAAATTCTAAGCTTGACTGGAAAGTGTCATCAGGATCTGAAATGAATGATTACGTTACGTTGCTAGGAATAGAGCATAACATTCAAATTGCAAATAGCACGAGATTATGATTGTAATGCTGGATTATTTATTCATATGCGAGGGATCGATATTCGGTAAATATCCTTAGAATTCTCGAATGTGAGGGATCGATTCGAGGTGAATTATATGTGCATCAGTAATGATAGAAAATGATTTATACATGTTAATATTAAATGGATATTGAGGGTATGAATGATGAAACCACGTTCTCTTCAATTAATTAAATTCATTAGTTTCCGTATTTTTGTAATTTCTTTATTTCCATTATTTCCGTTATTTTCGCAAAACCATCAAAAACTTCGACTATACTTGTTGTATATAATCTATTAAATTGTTACTTTTATTTAAATTAACTGAGTAGCTCAAGTCCCTATGGAGACGATCTTTTATACATTCTGTAATTTACAACGACAATTGGTACGCTTGCCAAAAGTCTAATAAGTTTTTGATGCCTTTGCCAGGGAATTGAGTTTCTTACTCAGTTCTTTTAGATTTAAAAGTTTAGTTTAGTAGGACATTTTCTTTACTTTCATTAATTATCTTTATTTTAATTTTGTATAAATTCTCTCTTGTTATATTTTGTTTTCACTAACATTGGTACTTACGGGTTGTTGTAGTTTGTTCTATTTTCTATATATGCGAGACAAACTTTCTGCAGATAAAACATTACTTGATCCTGAAATTACCAAGGCAGAAAGGAAAAACAGGAAGAAAAAGAAACAAACAGGCAATAAGCACCGGGTGAAACTTCGTCTATCGATTCTCCTTCACCAGAAAAACCACTTGTACGTGATAATATGGCTGACAAAGGGGGAAAAGAAAATAGACCACCAAGGAGGACTCTTGGTGACTATGCATACCAACAAGGATCAAAGCACTACAACAGCATAGTCATCCTTCCTTTCAACAACAAAGTTGTGGAATTGAAGCCAGCATTACTCAGTCTAATTGGCTCACATCCATTTGCTGGGCTAGATCATGAGGATCCATACACGCTTGTCTACATTCATGGAACTATGCAGTACCATGGGAGCCTCAGACAAAGATGCTGAAACTGTTTACCTCAAAGCTTTTCCATTTTATTTGACAGGTAAAGCTAAGACTTGGCTCCAGTCCCAACCAAACAAAAGTCTCAGCACTTGGGAAGAATTGGAGGAAAAATTCATTTGTAGATTCTTTCCTTCATCAAGATTCATCAGTGGAAAATCAACAATCGCTACTTTTTCCCAAAGAGCAGATGAACCTCTCTGTGGGACATGGGAGAGAATCAAATCTTTAATGCGAAGGTGCCCAAACCATAACTTTGATGATGCTGCACAACTACATACTTTCTACAATGGTTTAAGACCTCAAACAAAGATGATTCTTGTTGCCTCAGCTGGAGGTACTATGATGTCAAAGAGCCTAGAGGATGTAATTGTAATCATTGACTCTACAGCAGCCAGTGATTACCAGTCTCACCATGATAGATCTCTGATTCAAAGGAAAGGTATAATGGAGCTGGATACTCAGAATGCAATTCTAGCTCAAAATAAACTCTTGACTCAACAATTAGAGGCCTTAACAAAACAAATAGGCCAACTTCCTCAACAATTCCAGCATGGAGGATCATCAGAATGACCACTGTTCAGCACCTGGTGAATGCCAACAAGAAGTGAAGGCCCATTATTTGCAAAATCAGACCATACCTCAACAAAACTTTCAAGGAAATTACCAAGGCTACAAAAGTGGTCCAGGTTCAAATTAGCCTTATGGCTGGAGGCAACAAAATGATAATGCATATTATGGTCCCACTAACTCTTCTTTTGCAGGTCCCTCTAACAACTCTTATGCAGGTTCTTCAAATAGGGTTCCACCACAAGAAGCTCAACCTGATAGAATTTAAAAAATGAAAGATACTCTAACTCAGTTTATGCAGATGTCCATCACAAATCAGAAGAACACTGAGGCTTCCATTAAAAATCTTGAAGTTCAGGTTGGACAACTTGCAAAACAACTGTCTGAGCGTAGAAGTGGACCTTTCTCAGCAAATACACAGGTTAATCCAAAGGAACCAAGGGAGTGTTTTAGAGTGGATGTTTTGGATAAAGTAAATTCTGACTCCAAGAGGTTAATTCAAGGAAAAGATTGTTCAGAAAAAACATTGACTGAAGCATTTGAGGAGATGAGTGAATGTGAAGAAAATGAGAATTCAGAATGTCTCCAACAACTAGTGCTTTCAAGGAAATTCTTTACCAGCAATCTGTCTTTGAAGAATTGTCAGAGGAAAAGAATGAAGAATCAGAAATGGAGGTAAAAGCAGTACCTCCATATTTTAAAAATGTTTTTGTTGCAGGTAATTCAAAGACACCAGTTACCAGTAATTCAAGTCTTTCTAAAAAGGAACTGGTGAAGGAAAACAAAGAAGTCATTGGCTCTTCACTATTGTCCAATTGTTGGAAGCCTGAGCCATAACAAAGGCGTCCAGCTAATAAGACGTTAAAGAAGCGCTCCTGGGAGGCAACCCAATGTTTTTAAGCTTTGTTTTAATTTGTGTCTTATGTTTTTTTGAATTATATTTCTTAACTTTACTTTTGAATTTTATGTCTGGTGTTTTTAAACATATCATCTGTTTTGTTAGAGCTACCATTTCAGGGCTTGGGAACAGGCCTATTTTTTAGAGCAGATGATGATGAGGACATGGTAGATGCTGTTGATTATCTCAATGGAGGAGATTGAGCTCCTCAACCATGATTTTCAAAAATCTGTGACATAGTCTTTATATTTCTTTACTGCTTTGTATTAAATTTAGTACTTTATTTTCTTATTTACTTTTTGCTTAGATAAATTGCTCGTGTTTATGATTTTTAATTGGTTGTGCACAACTCTGATGGTGTCCATAAAGGGTTCCCTCTTTTTCGAAGTACACATTTTTGATAAAATTTTGAACATAGTAGTATAGAATATGTATAAATGTTTTTGGAACTTAAGGAGACAAATATTTATGAAACACAACATGTTTTTGAAAAGAATCAACAGAATTGAAAACTTGCTTTTTAGATTAGAACTCAACAAATTTTTTTTTGGAAAACTTTGAGAAAGAAAAACAAAGGAATGACTTTCCAAATATCAAATGAAGGAAGATATTTTACATGAACTTGATAAAGAACAAACTTTGAAAATTCTGAATTTGATTTGAACATGGAAACAAGCCTAAAGCCTAGAGACTGTGTGTACCCACATAAATTATATTGAGTGACCTTATTGATATGTTCTATAGTTGATTTTGCATAAATTTCTAATTGTCATAATATAAGATGCATGGATATGATTTAGGGCTTCTTTCTTTCTTGTTTAAATTCAAGCCACTGGCCAAAAAGCTATCCCAATGAATAAATAATTTACCATTTGAAAGCCTTTTTAGTCAAACACTTGATATTTATTGGAACACTAACATAGGATAAGAGTTTCCTACCCTACCTTAAGTTAGGAGAGCAAATGGATGTTTTGTTGGAAATTTCTAACATTTGGATGGCTAAAGTGATGAAAAGTACTTTGTTTTAAATGTGGCTAAAGCTATAAAAGAGAAGGAAAAGAAAAAGGAAACAAAATTCTTGTGATCTAAATTGAACAGAATATTGTAAATTTTATAAAGTTGGGTGATTAGGAGGTTGATATGAGAAACATTGATAAACTTTGTAGAAAATGAAAAGAAATAGGAAGTGATAATAATTTGTCTTATCTTTGTTTGCTCTCCTATTCTTAGGGTAACTTTGAATATCCAGAAAAACCAAGATTTCTTTCAAAGCCAGGCCCAACCCTAAAAAGTCCTAAAGATCCATGATAATTATGTACTTTGATTTGATGGGAAATGAATTGTAAAATTGGTTTATGACATATCAGTGTTGGAATTGAGAAACAAACAGTTACCTGTGGGAGAATTAAACACCTTTGAGAGATTTTCCTCTGTTTAAAATCAATCAAAGTATTTTCTCTGATATTCTTTATAAACAACATGTTAATTGATCTTAACCTTATTGGGTTTGGTGAATTTCATCTTTTGTACTTTCATTTCTCATTGCTGATTTTGAAAAATATTGTTCCGATCACTTTTGAAAGTTGATTCTTTACAAAGCATGTTCATATTAAAGTATTGCCTTTTATACTCCTATTATTTAATAGTTTTTCTTACAAATTGCTTGAGGACAAGAAAGATTCTAGGTTGGGGATAGTGATAAGTGTCATATTTTAGTTACTTTCAAAATTATAATGCTGACACTTATCATTTGATTTTAGTAAATTTGTTGATTAATTTGCCCTAAACCTAGTTTTTTTATATTTTGTGTAAATATATACGGTGTTATTCACATTTTGGAAGATTCATCCACTCAAATCCGGTGTTTTGATAAGTATCAATTGTATCTGGAATATCCAAAGCAACCAAGGCAAGTACAAAGGGGCAAAAATGTCAATTTAAGAAGATTTTAGAAGCAAATTCACCTAGGACTCGCCCAGGCCAACACTTTCTTCACTATTGGGTTTTTAACTCGCCCAGACGAGCAAAACAGGCACAAAACACTCGCCTGGGCGAGTGGCTTGCTTCACCATTAAGAGATTAACTCGCCCAGGCGAGTGAAAATAGGCAAAATTGGTCGCCTAGTCGAGTGGGCCTAAGCAGGTGACCCAAAACTATAAATAGGCATGCAAAATGAAGGGTGATGCATGATTTTTGAGGAGAAGAACGTAAGAAACACTTAGGAACCTTAGAAAGAGGTGAGAGAAGAGAGAAAAGGAGTGGAAACTCTACAGGAACAGGCCGTGGATCGCTACCTTCGTCATGTTTTCTGTTGATCTCTTGCTCTACACCATGATCGGTTAGTTTCTCCTAAGGATTGGATGTAATCTTTGTATCTTTATGTATCTCTTTTAATATTTTAAATATGTATGAATCTTTTCTACTCATTCTGGTGATTTCATTCTGTTCTTAATGCTTGATTCTACTTAATCACTAGTTTCATGAAAATAGATTCTAAGCTTGACTGGAAAGTGCCATTAGGATCTGAAATGAATGATTTTACTCTTTACGTTACGTTGCAAGGAATAGAGCATAACATTTTGATTGCAAATAGCACAAGATTATGATTGTAATGCTTGGTTATTTACTTCGTATGCGAGGGATCGATATTCGGTAAATACCTTAGAATTCTTGAATGCGAGGGATCGATTCGGGGTAAATTAATGTGTGCATTAGTAATGATAGAAAATGATTTATACATGGTAATATTAAATGGATACTAAAGGTATGAATCATGAAACCCAATCCTACATTCTCTTCAATTAATTTAATTCATTAGTTTTCGTATTTCCGTAATTTCTTTATTTCCACTATTTTTGTTATTTCCGTAAAACCATCAAAAACTTCGACTATACTTTTGTATATAACCTATTAAACTGTTACTTTTATTTAAATTAATTGAGTAGCTCAAGTCCCTGTGGAGACAATCTTTTATAAAAAACGACAATTGGTACGCTTGCCAAGAGTCTAATAGACGTCACATGTACTCTATGTTTGAGTTGGGATTCCAAGTAAGAAATGTAGCTTTTATTTTTAAAATAATTAACAAATATTATTTAGGTCCAAAATTAAAATTAAGAGGGGGCTAAATATTGTTAAGATGTCATTCTCCTTATTTAGAAAAAGCATCGTGCTTTGCTTTAGAACACAAACAAATGTGATTTCGTCTCTTCTTCTCACACGCTCTGTCAATTTTCACCATAAAAAGGGATTAGGGTTAACGATTTGCTCCATCCTTGCTATCATTGATGGTTTGTTGAGATGTCATGTGGGTGTGATGATTGGTATTCATCTCTGTGGTTGTTGTTAATGTATTTTTAGGGTTAGGGGTTTGTATGATTTTGAGGAAGATTTTTGTGTCGAAGCTTGTGGTCCCAAACGTGAAGAAGGTGGTCCAGACAAGTAAAGCATTAAGTCTTATTTATTGCGTTTCTATAGTTTATTATGTATTTTTGTTGTCGTTATGTGGTGGGGTGCACATGGTGGTTGTTTTACTGATTAGAATAAAGTTTATTATGGGGTTAATTTCTCTTTTTTATGGTTTGTTAGAGATGCCTTTTTCTATGAAGGTTAATCATGGGGGTAATTTCATTTGTGACCTCATTTTAAAATATGTCAATGGAGACAAAACATTTTTGCTTGACATAGACGAGGACAAGTGGTCCTTCTTTGAATTGGTTGGCATTTTGAGGAGTGACATTAATTGCACTAGTGAATTTAAGCTATGGTGGGCAGGAGCTGATCATGTTGGTCTAAAAGAGTTGGCCTTTGATAACCGTGCTCTTGAGTTGGAAAATTTTGCCTTAAGTCACAATACTCAAGTGAAAGTTTATGTGGAGAAGTTGAATGATGGAGGGGTTGTTGTTACTGTGGGTGATGTTGTAGCACCTGGTGATGGGGAGGAAGGTGTTGGGAATGAAGTTGTTAGGGTTCAAGTTGCTGGTAGTGAGTCTAATTATAGTGATAGTGGGTCTAATGAAGGTGGTTCTGAGAGTGGGCCTAACAATGATAATGATGATGCTCTTTTGAAGATAGTGAAGAGAAGAGATTAGTTGTGGTTGATGATGGATTTGATAGTGAGGACGAACCTTTGGTTAACCTTATTTTGAAGAAAAAGGCCCAAAAGATTCTCATGTTGGATCTAGTGGTGTTGATATGAATGTAGAAGAAAGAGATGATGAATTGAGTGAGGGAATCTTTTTTTTTATGAGGCAAATGGAACACCAAGCAAAAAAGTCAAGAAATATAAAATATCAACACATGTTGCACGAATAACCACTACTAGAATTCAAAGTCTAAAAAAGTTGTTAGAAATGACAAAAGGTCAATCTGTTTATGACAATGCCAAAGTTGTTAGGCCACCTAAACTAGTGACAAAAAGCAAAGACAAAAGAAGGGAGAGTCTACTTAAAGAAGTTAGTGGCCTTCTTGTCGGGCAACACGGAACACCTAAGAAGCAGTAATGATCTAGAAGTGAATATGATTTTTTTAAAACCATCATTGAAAAATACTTGATTTTTTGGTTGCGGGTTGTTTTAGATTGACATTAAGTTAACTTTATCGATGTAATTGGTCATTTTGGTAGGCTTTTTTGTTTGCACCACATGACTATGTTAGTAGGCAAAGTTGCATTTTGGTTTAATGTTGCGAGCTCGGTTGCTTGTTAGAGATCATGTTTGATATCTTTACTTAGTAATTACATCATTTAATATTAGGTACTCTAATTCTAAAATGATAGACTTTATTATGAAATGTTAAGTACTCTTATTTTGTTATGTTATGACAAGTTTCTTAATGTCATTGTTTTTAGACTATAATTCTGCAATTTGATAAGGATTTGATACAAAATTTGGCAATTTAATAGGAATCTCATACAATGTTGAGCAATTTGATAAGGACCTAATACAAAATTTTGTAATTTAATAGGGACCTCATAAAAATGTTTTGAAATTTGATAGGGACCTAAAACAAAATTATGCAATTTATAGGGACATCAAAAATAGTTCATCAATGTAATTGCATAATACATAGACCTAAACATGGATTACTACTTCCAAAAAATGTCATTACTAAACTTGTTCATACAAACTTGTGCTTACAATAACTAAACACCAAACCCACGACCTTAAATTTGATGATAACACAATTTGAATTAGTACATATTAAAAAACAACAAAACAACAACAGTATACATCATCTACTTAATTGCAAATGCAATGGTGACAACAACCAAAAAAAAAAAAAAAAACAAAGGAAAACCACATTGCATCCTAGGACCTTCACCCTCTTTCTTTCAGTGTTTGTCTTCATCTATTGCTTTGCAATTTTTTTCCATAGTTCCTCAACACCTTCAACATATGCTCAAGATTGAGCCTCTTCTTTTGCAAGCATCTTCTTCAAGTCTTGCACTTTTTTCATCAAACAGACAAATTTTTTCCTCATGTGATGCAAGTTTCTATTCAGTTGCTATAACCTTCTACTTCAACTCCTTGTGAAAGATAAGGATTAACCTCTAAAGTACTTCCAAAACCTTGGTTTAAATATTTTGACAAATCATCATCCCAAACCAAAAATTTACACCTCCTATCTTCTTGCACATTGTACAACAACCACTAAGAACCCTAAAATAAAATACAATAGAAACCAACTATGTCAAAAGTAAAAAAATTCTTACATTTCACTGGGTACATCACCAAAGTATCTTGTCTGGATGCTTCTTGGTTCGAGATGTTAGTTGAATCGTAAGCTTGTCAAACCAACAAAAAACATAAATGGACCCAAATGATGAAGGGGAAACTCTTATGGATGCCATTCTCTTCTATGGGTTGGAGGACATTCAACTCGCACAAACACCCCTCAACGAAGCCAACATAACACAATATGAAGGTGCACCACCACAAATCTTAGACTGTCGAGGTCCTTTTCTATATCACAATAGCCAATGCTAGGGAAAGAAGATCCAACCCTCCTTCTATTCTCAAATGACGACGTTTTCATTATAAGGGACTTTCATCTTCTATTTTTATTCATTTTAATTCATTTAAAAATACGATGCCATGTCAGGCAACACGTTGTCAGCTTACACTACTAAAAAACATGCTTTTTACGGCACATGTACAACGACAATTTTCTGAAAATCGTGGTAGTTTTAAATGCGGTGACAATTTTGTAAATAGCCAACATTCCAACGACGGTTTTCGCGAAAACATCGTTGAAACCTCAAAACGACGACGGTTTCGACGAACACCGTCTTCGTTTTCGATAATTCAAATACGATTTTGCTAAAATCGTCTTTGAATGTGGCCAATTTTTATTGAGGACTCGTGCCCTAGGCTGCCTCTCTCACTCCGTTCACTCCGACACCATCAACTCGTTTGCGCCCTTCTTGCACCATGTCTGTTCACTCCAATACCATCAACTTGTTTGCGCCCCTCTAGCCTATGTCTGCATCTGGAAGCGCTGCCATCTTCGCTCTATCACCATGGAAGCCGCCATCATCATCCTGGGGTCGTGAGGGCATATTTCTGTGTTGCATCTGGTATGCGTCTAGTTCCATTTTGTTTCTTTCTTTATATACTTTGGTTTTGTATGTAGTGAAGGTTTTTGTATATTGTCATTGAATGAAGGTCAAAATAGCTAGAAATTGTCTTGTGTTTTCGTGAGAAATAACGAAATTTAATGATCACAATGAAGCTTTTAATTAACCCAATCTGTGTTCAACCACGTACAAGAGGTAGAAAATCATGTATGCAACCTCAGGAAGAGCTGAGAGTCAAGTGTGTAAGAGGAAGGGGCTTTAATAACCGTACGGTTCTGAATGAGGTAAGGCACATAGCAGAGTGTGTGGAATTGAAAGAGATGTTGAATAAGTAAGAAGAAAACAAAACATGAAAATGAGAAAACATCTTCTACCTATGTACATATTTTGGTTTCTGGAATAGAAGCAGTTTTCAAAACAACAGGTGCTAGAAACTAATATCCGTCAATATTTTCTGAGACTCATTATCATAGAAAAAAAGTAATAAAAAATTTCTTAGCTCGTCCCACGTAAGCTCATTTAGTCAAATTGTCGTAATCGTTGTCTTCAACTGCATCCAAGATCTTACGATACAATATTAATGATGACCAAACCTGTAGATGCAGAAAGAAGGAAAGTCTTAACCTGTGTAAGTGACCAGCATAGCATGACAAGATCCATATATATCCCGATCGATACGATCTTTAATTTGCTACTTTCAGGGACTTAAATTTCTATTATTTATTTATATAGTTCTCTTATGTTTTCAGTAAATTTAAAAATATAATAAATATGTACTTACCGGGCAACGCTTGGCCTTTTGGAGATGAGAAACTCCTTCTTCTTCCCGGTTGAAGTAGAATCGATATTTCATAAACTTTCTCCATCTTTCACTGACTTTTCTTGAAAAAACATCTTTGTCACAATCCAAACTGGGCTAGTTCGTCTTGAGGAAGGTACACTCTACTTCTTAATGCACTAATTAATTAAAAATAATTAGAAGAGTATGGTCATGTATAGTAAGCAGAATTAGTATATAAACTGAAGAAAAAGAACTTACTCCTCCCCCACATCTCTAAGGATGTTTGTGAGTTGATTTCCAACACCCAAATATAGTGCAGCATCATATACACTTTGAAATGGGATGACAGACTCCTGGGCAATGCCCATTATTGGAACAATCATTAAGCCCACAGTTCCTGCCGCATAGTAGCAGTAAAGATAACTCTTAGAAATTGTTGTATCGGGCTTACCTTGTAACCATTCTCATGCATTGTATGATGTCCGTGAAAGGCTGTAATTAATGAAATACAAGAGTAAGTAGTTTATGCATGGTGTATGTATGGTGTATGTAGTTAGTTTTCTTTTTCCAGTGACACATTTGTACATGTTGTTCTACATGTTGCACATACTACACGGAAGCCTACTGTAGCAGTACATAGATTTGATTTATGTATATTGTATTGTTAGTTGTTGGAAAAAGCTTTGATTTTAAATCTTCGATTCTGAGTATTGTATGGGATTCGACCTGATTGTGAGTAATACAAATAATTCTTCGTATATAATTCGAGGTTTGGCACTTTTTTTTATCAAGTTTAAAAGGGTCATATGCCATGGCTATGTGAGGTATAATAATGTGTAAATAGGCAAACATGATGCATGGAATTTATTGTTCTACTGATCATTTTATTTTTTCTTCCAGAAATCTAACTTCCCACCTATCAAGAACAGAAGAGCTCATATACACAGTGTTAGGACCATCAACAAGTTCATCCGTCCTCCTGCACCAAACTGAATAGAAGCTAGTGTTTCAATAAAGGTTTCACTATAAATACAAAGCTCCTCTCATGCATCTTTGTTTGCAATTATAGTGTTATTTACCATAAATTGCCTATATAGCTTTATGTCTTTTTTCCTTCATAAGCAAGGTTCCTGTTTAGAATGGGAAGAAAAGTTCTGTCAGTCAGATAACACAAATTAACAAAAGAGTGGATTCGATTTTGTTGGAGATATAGAGAGATAATGGAACATATTTGAGGAAAAAAACTCTTTGTATTTAAATTGACTAAAGAACAAATATGAGCATGCTTTGTACACAAAGAAAAATGAAGACGGAGTTATGATGATCGTGTGCTTATATGTAGATGATATGATCTTCACAGGAAATAATCCAGGTATGTTTGATGAATTCAAACAAAATATGACTAAAGAGTTTGAAATGACAGATATTGGTGAAATGTCTTATTTTCTTGGAGTTGAAGTGAAGCAAATGGAAGAAGGAATTTTCATATCACAAAAGAAATATGCAGAACAGATTTTGAGCAAGTTCAGAATGAAAGATTGCAATCCGGTCTCCACACCAATGGAAGCAGGAATGAAGTTGAAAGCTGATTCAGATAGAGAGCCAATAAATCCTACGTTATACAAGAGTCTGGTAGGAAGTTTAAGGTACTTGACTTTTACTCGACCAGATATTATGTTTGCAGTTGGCTTAGTCAGCAGATATATGGAGCAACCAAGACAAGACCACTTCAGTGCAGCCAAGAGAATTTTGAGATACATCAAAGGAACTGTTCATCATGGATTACTGTTTACATATTCTGAAGATTCAAAGTTAA
>PYAF01002478.1:95940-129577 GCA_007407185.1 Glycine tomentella
ATCTGGTCGCAAGGATTACTCTTGTTTAAACATCCCGCGCTGATAGCGTCGGATCCCACGCGGTTAGCGCCGCTTGCCTGAAACAGTTTTCTCACCTCTTTCTTAAGCTTTCTCTGCTTACCCTTAAGCATATTGATTATCCTTACTCATAAGCTTAATCTAAGCTTAATTACATGCTTAAAATTCAAGGTATTACATTTGTTCTCTTTAAATAACACATAACCCTTTTAGTTGCTTTCCAATGATTCATCCTTAGGTTACTCAAGTATCTACCCAATACTCCCACTATGAATGCTATGTCAGGACGAGTGCAAACTTGAACACACATTAGACTTCCTATAGTTGATGCATAGGGAATCTTTTCCATTTCCACAGTCTCAAGTTTACTCTTTGGGCATTGTTCGAGATTAAACTTATCTCCTTTAGATATAAGCATATCTCCTGATGTACAATCTTTCATGCCAAATCTTTCTAAAATCTTTTCAATATAGCTCTTTTGTGACAACCCAAGAATACCTCGAGAACGATCTTGGAGTATCTGAATTCCTAATACAAAAGAGGCGTCATATAAAATCAGGAAGATAAATTTACTCCCACTAAATTTATGATATACACAATCTTCCACCATGTTCACCTCGAAACCATAAGAGATTATAACTTGATGAAACTTGTGATACCATTGACGAGAAGCTTGTTTGAGACCGTAGATGGATTTCTTTAACTTACAAACCATAGACTTTGAATCTCCATAAACAAAGTTTTTTGGCTGGGTCATATAAATTGTCTCATCAATGTTGCCATTGAGAAACACTGTTTTAACATCCATCTGTAGCTCTAAGTCAAAATGAGCCACAAGTGTCATAATTGTCCTAAAAGAGTCTTCCAAAGAAATTTGAGAGAAAGTCTCTTTATAGTCTATGTCTTCCTTTTGAGTGAAAGCCTTAGTGACAAGATGAGCCTTATATCTTTCTACATTACCTTTTGAATCCCTTTTGGTCATAAATATCCATTTACAACCAATAGGTTTCACACCTTTAGGTAACTCGACAAGATCCCAAACGTCACTGTCTTTCATGGATTTCATCTCATCCTTCATGGCATCAATCCACTTATGAGCATTATAATTGTCTAAGACTTGTTGGAAGTTGATTGGGTAATCTTCCTTTAATCCTAAAATATTATCATGCTGTTGGAGAAAAACAATATAATCATCTGAAATTTCACTTCTCATATCTATAGTGGATCTTCTTAATGGCACTCCTTGAGGTTGTTAACTTTGTTCCATAGGTACTAATGGGGAAATTTCATTGTCTTGTTCGATAATGATGTCAAGAATTAGAGTCTGATCATTAATTATTTATACTGGAGTTGCATCTTGAATGATGACAACTTCAGGAAAAGAAACAAAATTATCTTCCTCAAAGACAACATTTCTTACTTTATCTTCCCTTCAAAGTCAACGTCCTTAAGGAATCTCACATTTTCCATTTCAAAACTTGATCTTGTAGTGGGATCGTAAAACTTGAAGCCCAGAGAGTGTTCAACATATCCAACAAAATAGCAGCTAATAGTTCTTGAGTCCAATTTCCTTTCATTAGGCTTATAAGGCCTTGCTTTAACTAGACAACCCCAAATATGTAAATGCCTTGCTAGGTTTCTTTCCTATCCATAGCTTATAGGGGGTTTTGGTCACTGCCTTAGTTGGAACCCTATCAAGGATATAAACTGCAGTCTTTAATGCTTCTCCCCAAAGTGAATTAGGTAAAGTAGAATGACTAATCATGCTTCTCACCATATACTTAAGAGTCATATTTCTTCTCTCCGTAACACCATTCATGCTACGTTTTCCTGGCATTGTATATTGCGGGACAATTCAACATTCCTTTAGGAAGTTAGCAAAGGGTCTTGGACGTTGATCTCCTGATCCATCAGATCTACCATAATACTCACCACCATGGTCAGATCTAATAGCCTTAATTTTCTTGCCTAGTTGAAACTCAACTTCGGATTTATATTGCTTGAACATATCCAAAGATTGTAACTTCTCATGAATCAATTATAGGTAACCATATCTTGAATAGTCGCCTATGAACATAGTAAAATATTGTTGACCACTCCAAGAGGCAGTAGGGAATGACCCACAAATATCCGTATGAATTAGTTTTCAGACGTCAGTGGCTCTAACGACACCTACTTTGGTTGTTTGTTTCCCCTTAATACATTCAATACAAACTTGAAAATCATTCAGATCAAGGGATCCAAGAATTCCATCATCCATAAGCCTTTTAATTCTCATTTTAGAGATATGACCTAGGCGCTTGTGCCAAAGAGTAGCAGAATTCTCATTTAATTTTCGCTTTGTACCTCGCGCACTAGAGTGCAAAATTTCGTTATAAAAAATAATAGTATCAAGCATATAAAGATTATCAATTAAAGAACTAGTACCAATAACATTTGAATTTAGAGAAAGACTAACTTTATTATTTCCAAAGGAACAAAAATAATCATATTTGTCCAAACTAGAAATAGAAATAAAATTCCATCTAGATGATGGTGCAACATAAGTCTCAATCAAATCCAAATAAACACCAATCTATAATAATAATCTGAATTTCCCAATAGCTTCTAGTAAAATTTTCTTGCCATCGCCCACAAAGATGTATTTTTCAGCATCATTTGGTGGTCGACTCCACAGGCAACCCTGCATAGACATACTTATGTGAGTAGCAGCACCAAAATCTACCTACCAAGTACTTTAGGTACAAAAGCTAAATTAACTTTAGAACAAACAAAAACGAGAGTCTTACCCTTCTTTTCACGCCATGCAACATACTTAGAACACTGTTTCTTCATGTGTCCACTCTTCTTGCAAAAATAATAGGTAAATTCCTTATCCTGCTTCTTCTGCTTCTTCAGCATGGGTGATTCATCTATAGTGTCCTTAGCTCTCTTATTTTTCTTATTATTAGAGGTTGATGCCAAGCAAGGACTATTAGTCTCTTCTCGCTAAAGCCTTTCTTCCTCTTGCACACAGTGAGCAATGAGCTCATTAAGAGTCCATTTATCCTTTTGTGTATTGTAACTCACTACAAATTGACCGTATTGCAGGAAGAGAAATGAGAACCAAGTGCACAAGCAAATCATCAGATAGCTCTAACTTTAGTGCCTCGAGTTTTCCAGCAAGATTAGACATTTCAACAATGTACTCCCTTATGTTCCCTTTCCTTTATACTTCATGGTTACAAGTTTTGCTAATGTGTTACTTGTTTTCGCTTTTCAGTTTTGGCAAAATATTGCTCAATTTCTTTGAGGAACTTCCTAACATTAGTGCTCTTAGTAATAGAGCCTCGAAACACCTCTGGAATGGAGCATTTCATGATCATCAGACTCAAGCGGTTAGAGCGCTCCCACTTCTCTATGTAATCCAAATTTGGAGTTTCCGGAGTGGAAGTGAGTTTCTCCATCCTTAGCGCAAGGTCTAGATCCATGCAACCAAGAACAATTTCCACATTCTCTTTCCATAATTTAAAGTTCATTCCGTTTAACATAGGAATCATGTTCACTTGAGCAGCATAATTAATAGTGTAACACCTCGTTTTACTATCTTGTATTTTATTGATTTTGAATGGAATTTCTTTTTCACTTGCTTTAGAATTATCTTAGTTACAAATTTCGCGGAAAATTCTTTTCTTCTTGCTTAGAATAATTCATACAAAAGGTACTAACCATCAATATCGTAAACGAGTTCGTTATTGCCAAATGTTCTTTTGAAGTCCAAAATAAAATATAATCCATAATACAGTCCAAAATAATAAAATATAGACCGTTTCTTAGTTCTTTTACATAATACATATCACTAAACAAAATATTTGTCATAAAATATCATCCCAATATCTTCCACACAATCCATCCGCTTGCCATGCTTTTACTGTTGCTCTGCTCGCCCAAATAAATTAGGGTCATCGCAGGTGTCAACCACGGACACAAAGTAAAGGGTAAGTTCATGATAAACAAAATTTGAGTCACAAAATATATACAAAAAGTCATCACAGTATATATACAGAAAGTCATCACAATATATATACAGAAAGTCATCATAACATCATCAAAATATGATGCATGCTTATCTTCTTATATTACCATGGTCTAGCTTCCGCCAGGCAAAATATCAAAATAACACGGTTTAGCCCCCGCTAGGCAAAATATCAAAATAACACGGTCTAGCCCCAGCCAGGAAAAATATCAAAATAACATGGACTAGCCCTCGCCAGGCAAAATATCAAAATAACACGGTCTAGCCCCCGCCAGGCAAAATATCAAAATAACACAGACTAGCCCCTGCTAGGCAAAATATCAAAATAACACGGACTAGCCCCCGCCAGGCAAAATATCAAAATAACACGGACTAGCCCTCGCCAGGCAAAATATCAAAATAACACGGACTAGTCCCCGCCAGGCAAAATATCAAAATAACACCACTTCTCAATTACTGTCTCATATGTTTTACTCAGAAACTCAACATCAATCAAGTGCAGAACTCAGCTTATTACTCATGTACAAAAACTTAACATAGCATCCACGTATATCAATTTATAGAAACACATGAAATTCATAGAGATTTATAAAACACTTAGCAATACATGGACTTCATAGAAACACTTTGCAATACATGAATAAAACACACTCAAACAATTTATCAAACACATGGTGTGTAAGCTTGGTTTTTCATAAAAATACATAAGATTCAAACATAAGCAATACTTCAATTATATTTACCATAAACTTCCCTATACGTACCTTGTTTTTCTTCTTAAAGGCTTGATAACTTCTTCCTAATAGCCCCTAGATCCCACGTGAACTTCAAGATGCTAGGATTTGTGTTATACTTTTATTCTTTGAAAGTGGAAGGGTGAAAAAATGTAGAATTTGGAAAATGAAAAGATGAAAGGAATATGAGAAGTGTTGCACATACACTTCCTTGGAAAAGCTTGAGTTTTTTGGGTCCACTCACTCCTTTATATAGTGTTGAATTTGCTACAAAAATCTCCTAGGTCATTATGACCTTGCTTTCCAAGTGGTTTAATCTTAATGGCTATTGAATTTCCACCATACAAGTGTCCTATTTCTTGAAAGTTCTCAAGCATTCTCCTTCCTTCTTGTATTGTACGTGGAATGACTAAGCTTTTAGGGAAAAATCTTCACTTCCTTCTTGTATTTTCGTAGAATAGCTTGCCAAGGAAGATTTTTATGTTTTCCTTTCATTCTTGAATTTATCCAAAACCCATTTTAGTAAAATTCTAATTCTGGATTCGTTAACCGTTGGATCTCTTTAAAATTTTAAAGTTACACTACTATCCCACATATCTAACTTTTGACCGTTGGGATTGTTAAAATAATGTCTAGAGCTGTCCACGTGTTCTACCAAAGGAGACAAGAGAAGATTTGCTTCAAAAAATCTTTTTAAGCTAATCCTACACCATACAAGTGTCTTGACACTTGTTTCCATCCCATGGCTCCCTTTACAAGTGGCTTATCTTTAAAGTTCTTGTCTCTTCCACTCCATGTATTCACGTGGACTTGCAGGCTTAGGGGAAAGAATGCAATTTTTCTTTAAAACTTCAAAGTTGTCACTTTGTAAATTCCATAGAAATTTTATTCTAAGGTGTCTTGTCCCAAAATATCTTAATAATCTGCTATCTAAGAGTATTCTTGTAATTTCATCAGGTTCTCACAGAAACCCTAAGAATATCTGATCATTTCGAAACTGAAGGGTATTATAGTAAATTCATCCTTCATCCTATGGGCATAATTGTCATTTCTGTCATAGAAATATCTATTCAAAATATCTAAGGGTATTCTTGTTATTTCCAAAATATCCAAGGGCATTTATGTAAGTTTCCACCTTAAAATATCTTTCTAAAATATCTAGTGGTACTTTTGTAATTCTCAAAAATATCCAAGGGCATTATCGTCCTTTTACCCTCAAGGGCATTTTTGTCATTTCTAATTTACGATAAGGGCAATATGGTCATTTTTTCCCAAACATTTTCGGAATGTCTCTAATTGATATTTTACCCACATAATCAAATCTTTCCTAGCTTAAGACTTTCATAAATATCTATTGAACTATAGTTATGGAAATTTTGGGGTGTTACAAATAGTAGTAGCAGAAACTGTATAGAGAACAAATAAGATAACATATTTAACATTCATGTCATACCAAATGCATAATTAAAATAAATGCATATACATGTCATTAACAAACAACCCAAACCAATGTGGGCCCATTTACAAGATACGTAGCACAACATTAACATTTGATCTTTGGACCAAAAATATCAATTTGTAAGTGGTACTCTCAATACAGTAATCAAACATTTACAATAAATTCTGTCATGCTATAGTCTTCCTTTGGGCCGACTACTGCTTACATGAATATCTTTATAATCGTCACTTATTTATTACCACATGTATATATATATATATATATATATATATATTATTTGGCCAAATAATAATCTTCCTTTGTGACGATGATTATTCGTATAAATATCAAATATAGTCATCTTTATACTTCACAATAAGGGATTATCCACAATAGAGGTTACTTTGGCAACAATATTGTTTCAACCAATTTATTATGAAATACAGGACAATTAAAAGCAATAATATAATTAAATAAAACAAACATAAACAAAAGGTTTATTTTATTTAATTAAATGTCTAAGTTCTTTAATTTTATTGCTCTTAATTTTCTGAATGTGATTATAATAAAATTACCCAAACTTTATCATAATGGATTGAATGTCATTCATGATAACAAATCATCATTTAATTGTTGACAATAATAATCAAAATATATAATTCTCATTAATAATATGTAAAGAAGGCATGTATTTTTCTAAAACCAAATATTAGTACGTCACTTTACAAAAAGAAGCAAGATGGCAGTGAAACGAGCATGACACATCCACCATTTAGTGTAACATAAAAAAATAATGATAATTTGCTGTAACAAAATTGAGTGCTTCGTGCAACAGTTTTTTGCTACTGGGGTCTTCCACCTAGTACGTGCTACTTGCCTGAAACAAATAATATATATATATATATATATATATTAAAAAATATGAATAGAAAATAAAAACAACACGCAGCAACATTTAGTAACAGCCAACACTACGCTTACAGCATATAAATAGGAATAGCCACACGAGATTGTTATCATCAATTAATATATGATAACAGATGTTGTTATCAACATTTGTTTCACGATGAAACAGAGAATCAAACCAATTCCTCAAAACCAGTATATTCCAAAGAATCGAAAAACTTTTTTTTTTCTTCAAATTTTGCAGCAGTACACAATATAAAATTGATATTCATGGATTCACAAATAATTTTCTGATAATTAAATATGAAATGGCTCTGATACCAATTGTTGTAAAATTAATTCCTCAATCCTTATGGTTAAAATCATCACCCAATAAAACCCTATAAACATCATATTGAATCATCAAGAAATCATTAGTGATTTAATTATCTTTAATCTTCTAGCCTTTAGCCTTTTCCTTATGAGCTTTAATCTTCCCTAGTCAAATCACTCCTCAGAGGGTATTCTCTCTAAATGGGAAAAAGAGAAAAAACTTGATTTGACATATTGGGGACCATAAATCTATATATAATGTTTATTGTTAGGCCAGTAAACTTCCATTAAACCTAATTGGCCCAATACTGGTATTCACTCATTTATCTCATATTTATTTAGGAATCTATTTGACCATATTTAATTGATCACTTTAATTTACCCAATATATATTAAATAACATAATATAATTATTAATATAATATGTATCACATAATACAACAATAAATCTAATTTTCTAACATTAACACATTTTGGCACCTTTATTTCCCTTATGTTTTTTCTTGTGTTGTTTCTCCTTTGTTTATAAATTTGCAAAAGAATGTGCCATGTGCATTGTGTCTCCTCATGCTTTTATAGGGTAGGTTTGTGCTTACTGCAGTAAGTGGCCACATTTTAGCCCAGTCATTTAACTCAGTCCTTCATGTTGGATATAAGATGATTGAGTAATCACTTACTACAATAAATGTACATAGTAGTGAATACCAGGCTGAAATTGCATGGAAAAGATGGGAGTTGTCTTTATGTTGGAGCATGGGCAAGGCCATGTTGCACCAATAGATGTTGATCCAGGGGCTGGAGTGCAGTGGCTACCGAAAATATATGGTTGGCTACCAAAAGTAATGCATACAGGTGCTCTTCTGGAGAGAGTTTTTGTGCCTTGTGATATGTACTTTCAATTCACAAGGCACAACAGAGGCACTTCAAAAATGAAGGTAACTTTTTTCTATCCTATCCTAGCCTGTGATCAATTTATTGGGAAATCCAAAGCTCATTGTAACATGAAGTCTTTTATTTGACCTGAATGATTTGATGCAGATTTGGGTAATAGAAATAGCCATGTCCATAATTTTTTTAGTTTGTAAGAGGTCATGAACTGTGTTGTTTTCACTATTTTGTTATAAATTTTATGGAGAAGAAACAAATTTTGGCTTCTCTTTGGTGCTTGGCTCATGGTGATTGCCATTTCAGATTTATGTAGAGTTTGGGTTACCAATGTGCATTGTTATTCTTAAGTTTTTCCGGTTCTTTTTTATTTCTTAAATTTTATTTTTAGTGGCATCTTCTTATTTTATCTATAAACATCTCCCTTCTAACGAAATTACCTTTGCTATAAAAAAATTACCTCTAATCGTGATAAGCATAAGCCACCCATCACAAGGGTGTACACCCGCAAGCAGCAAGTAAGGTGACAACTCGATCTAATTCCGATAATCCATACACAATGGAGAGAATTTTGGAAATGTTGATGGTGGACCGACAAAATCGAGATGCAGACGACAACAATTCAAAACACATTTTGCGCGCCTAGAAGCCATGGTGGAAAATTTGTCTAAACAGTCGAAAGAGGTCACTTCCGGAGTTTTTATCAATGGAAAAGAGACACCCGGGCCACACCGAAGAAGGAAAAATAGAACGCTGGAGAAAAGTGGAAATCCCCATATATGATGGAGAATCAGTTGCTTATAGTTGGATAAATAAATTGGAACGCTTCTTTCAAATGAGAGATATACTAGAAGAAGAGAAAATTTAGGCAATTATGGTGGCACTAGATGGAAAGGCACTATCTTGGTTCCAATGGTGGGGAAATTGCAATTCTGATATTGGATGGGGAGATTTCAAACTCGCTATTCTTGAAAGGTTCCAAACTTTAGCCACTCTCAACCCTTTTGCTGCCCTGTTGGAACTTAAACAAGAAGAAACGATGGCAGAGTACGTTAAGCAATTCAAAAGGTTTGCAGCTATGCGGAAGAATGTTGGTGACGAACATTTAAAAGACATTTTTGTGACCATATTGAAGGAAGGCATTGGGGCAGAAGTTAAACTCTATGAACCCCTTACTTTATCAATCATGGTTAAGAAGGCATTAATGATCAAGCAGAAAAATCGAGCAATTTAGAAGGTGGGACCGAATGGTACTTCAAACTCATTCAAAATTCAATACCTTTTACCGAAGTCCATCATATACGAAGATTGTTACTTATGGTGTTAGTCAAAAAAGTGGAGAGAAAGGTAGTGGGCCATCTAATTCTTTTGTTGGCACTACATCCGTGAACAAACCAAAAAACAACAACCAACCTAGAAGATTTCAATGATTAACTGAAGTAGAACTTCAAGAAAAAAAGAAGAAAGGAGAATGTTTTCGCTGTGAAGAAAAGTGGAGCACCTCTCATGTATGCCAAAATCAACAACTTCGGGTAATGTTAATAACAAATGAAGATAATGTTGAAGACTCCGAAAAGGAACCCAAACCAGAGATTAGAGAAACGCCCCAATTATCTAAAAACAATAGGAATACCCACAATAACCAAGAGGGGGTGAATTGGTTTAAACTTGGTCTTTTAAAAAATTATTTATAAAATAAGAGTTAAAGGATCTTAATCACTTTTAAACCAAGAATGCTTTTAATCAATCAAATTGCTTAGCACAAGAAATCAATAGCTCAAAACAGAACTTGTTGAGTAATGATAAAACCACCAAGAACAAATGAACAAGATTACTTAAAGAGATAGACATAAGAAAATCAACACAAGCAAATTTATACTGGTTCACTTCTCAAGAGAAGCTACATCCAGTTTCTTCTAATCAACACTAGATTAGAATTCTACTATTATAAAATTTTATTCTTACAAGCTTTACAACAATCTCTCTTTATCAAATCTAGATAAAGAATAGAAATCTAAAACCTTATTAAACTCCTAAAGATCAAGAACAAGAGAACACTACTCTGTTCTTCCCTAGAGAACACTACTCTAGAACAAGCTTCAAAGAACCCTTTACAATAGCTTCAAATAACAGACAGTACAAAAACAAAATTACACTCAAAGATTAAGGAGAGAAACAACCTGATGATCCAATGAATATGAATGCATATGAGTTACCAATCAAGGTTGAATGCAGAAACAGGTTTTCAGAACATGCTCTCCTTTACTCTTTAGAAATATCTTGCCCAAGAAATCATTCAACACCCATGAAGATTAAAGAGTTGGACAAGAACTAAGTAAACCCAGAAAACACTTTAGAACTTTATGAAGGCTTGTGTGTATTCAGAAATTTCGAAGTATTTAAGTTAAGTTTAAAGCCAAGCCTTCTTTATATTTATAACAAAGTTTTGTAACAACCTGTAATCGATTAAACGCGCCCAATAATCGATTAAAACAAGCCATGTAACCGATTAAATTACCACTTAATCGATTAAAGTGTTTAAGGCTGATTTTTGGGTTTCACAACGAACAAGATAATTGATTAAACCGAGCTGTAATCGATTAAAGCAGTGAGGTTTTATAACAGAAGCCTCTTGTGTAATCGATTACAATATTTGGTAATCGATTAAGGCAGTGAAGCAAGCTTTTTCAAAATAGCCTATATAATCGATTACAAATGATGGTAATCGATTAAATTAGTGAAAACATGATTTTCAAGATAGCTTGTGTAATCGATTACAATAAATGGTAATCGATTAAAGCAGCAATGTATTACTTTTGAATTATACTATGTAATCGATTACAAGAAATGCGTAGTCGATTAATATGTACACTAAAGCTTTTTCAGTTTTAAACACAAGCTAAATAATCGATTAATCCGTGATGTAATCGATTAAACTGTTCATCAAAGCTTTTCCAGTTTTGAACATGAACTAAATAATCGATTAATCTTATGGGTAATCGATTAAAACAGTGAAATTACATTTTTCCAAAAACTTTACCCATTTAGATTTTTTTTAAAATAGCTTTGATTCTTTGATGAAAACACTTAAGCATGTAAATGATTATATGCATGCAAATACAAGGATCAACAGATTTGCTTCTCATACACTTCAATTTGGATTTCAATCTTCAAGGCATGTGAAAAGTTCAAAACATTCTTCTAAGTTCAAAAGCTTCATTCTTCTCGTTCCTCCCCCTATATCCAACGTTATCCATTATTAATATTGTGGGATTCACTTCTCGACAATCCTCAAAGGTTTGGGGAAATATTGGTGATCACAAAGTCATAGTATTTATAGATTGCGGTGCCACCCACAACTTCATTTCCAAGGAACTGGTGGAAAAATTACAATTACAGATGGATGCCACCCCATCATACGTGGTAGAAGTTAAAGATGGCTACAAAATCAAATGTAAGGGAGTTTGTAGAGAAGTTCCCCTGAAGGTGCAAGAAGTATAGGTACAACAACAGTTCTTCTTGTTTGGCCTCGGAAGGGTAGATGCGGTTTCAGGCATGGAGTGGTTAGCAAGCCTAGGAGATATTAAAGCCAACTTTGAACAACTAACCCTGGCCCTCAAGATTGATGGTAGAAAAGTAATTTTAAAGGGAGCACCAGAACTGTCAAAGAAAAACGCCTAATTTAATTCTAGGTAGTTCAGGTACGTACAAAGGATTCCTTTGGAGCCACCTTAACATCTTTCATATGAAAATTATAGTGAGACATAGGACGAGTGGGAGTAGCAGGTGGTGCCATTGGGTGAGCAATGTTGTTCCACATGGGCTCCATGGGCCTGCACTACAGACTACTTGCATTGGTAGTACGAGCATTCACATCCATACTTGATTCCGCCACAGGAGGGAGAGGCACCACATTGTCCTTACATATTCTGCCATAGCCACAACCTGATTCAGATACCAGATTATGTACCAGGTGTTATCTACTCATGTCAAGTAATGCAAACAATATTGCCATCATTTTGTTTTAATTTTTAATGAAAAATAATTACTAATTGTATTGTTAAATAATTATGTAGGATCAATTCTTGATGATGTCAATGTCCATGCAAAGATTATTGGATATGAGAGTTATTCCTAAAGGCACAAATAGTCATAAGGTCATATAACAACTTTTGTTATGACACATTAGGGTCTTACAACTGGATGTAGCTTAGTCAGGGAGCGATATAGGAAGATACCCAACAGAGTTGGTAGAGGTGGCCATAAAGGCTACTGATCATTGTTCAACAATAACAACATCATTATCATCATGTTATACAACAACTTACGTTGATGACACATAAAGGTCTTGCAGTTGGATGTAGCTCAGTTGAGGAGCAGTAGAGAAAGAAACCCTATAGAGGTGGCCACGATAACAACAACAACAATAACTAATACTTCATTAGATCTCATTGTTGCCTTTGATCCACGCATTAGAACAATGATCTCTTCGATAGATCTTAGTTTAAGTAGCAGGGCAAAGATTTCTTTTGGAGATCGGTCAACAATAGCATACAACTCGATCGATACTTTGGAACTAAAATCCAAATAGATGAATAACATCTTTCCCATATCATTGTTGTCTTTAAGTTCCATACAATCGTACTCAACACAACTATCACCTACATATATAGGTTTATGATAAAAGATGTCAAGTAAGTTTCTTCCACCTCTGGTGGCATTTGTAACTTCTTTCGAAAGAGAAGCAAACTATATTTTCTCACTAATTTTAATGAATTTAGTACTATTAGGACATTCAAACAATATCCCCTCAGAAGTTAGTACCATATCACCATCATAATACACAATAATAACATCTCCCTTCATCTTCAAACCAATTTAGTGAATATCAACATAATGCATTGAGCTACCTCATACCATGAGTTGTATTTATTAGTATCTTATACTATTTTCTCGTGAGTCAATTATCAGCACCACCAAGATTGCATCGACATAATAGATGGATCAATTTGCATTGAGCACTTCAAGGGCATCGTTGGCTTGTCAGACCATCATAAATATGGTTGTTAAATCACAATATAAAATAATAAAATTTACTTTTTAAAACTTAAAACACTTTACAAAAAATAACACAATGGAATCATAATTTTGTTGCACGGGGTGAAAATAAAATAACAAAATGAAATTGTACTTTCATCTCACACTTAGGGGTAAAAAATTGTACAATGAAATCGTGATTCCATTGTGCTTTCGTCCAAGGGACAATTTTGGGATAAAACAAAAATGCACCCACATGGGTAGTGTCATTAGAAATTATGTTAGTGCCAATAACAATCCCCTTTAAAAATAGTTAGCTCGAATCCTTCCACATCTTTATCTATCAAATTTTATTAGGCCCAATTAAAAGAACCCACCAAAAAATTGGCAAGGAAATTAGGCCTTTGTTATTTGCACTGTTTATATTGTTATTCGTAGTCCTTGTTTTGTATAATTCTTTTTTATACAAAAATGAATTTCCATTTTGTATAGGGTGCGTATTTCCAATATTTCCAATCCAAAAGGGAAACACATCGGAAGAATAAAAGAGTTATGCAATGACAATGTAAAAAGTTTACAAAGTCATCCAACCACAACCCACCGTGTATGGTAAGTTGGTTGACTTTTAAAATAATTATCTTAAAGTAATTCAAATGATGATCTGTGATTGGATGAAAGTGTAAAATTATAAATTTTAAACCGTTAGTGCATAGACATTAAACTCTTGAAAAAATAACAAAACATAAACATATTGCTAATTTTTACAAAAAAGTTGACAAAACAAAATTGCATTTTTATTTGTTAATCAATTCTAGATATAAGTTTTTTTTTTTAACTAAATAAATTGATGGCAATTTAAATTATCTTTTTTTTTTATAGTAAAAATGATCAATTTTATTAAGGAGCTGACCTTTAACACAAGAAGTGTAAAAAAACAAGGATATCAATACAAGAGCAGATATTAAGAACACAAATCCATAATTTGTCATATAAGTTAATCCAAACAAAATAACAGCACCTATCCTCCCCATTCGCTATTACAAAAACCCATATTAATGACGCACATTCGATGACAGTTACAAAACAACTGTCTTAGTTTAGAACGCGGTGGCATAATCGTAATTATGTTGGGCGGGACGAAGACGGTTGATTTGGAACCGTCTTCGATTTTAGTCTATGACGACGGTCGTTTACGAAACCGACTTAGAATTCATTGTACGAATAAATGCAGTGGCATTTTTGGAATTAAAAACAACTTATCAAAGACAGTTTTTGATAACCGTCTTTGAGTTTGAACATATTTATGACCTAATTTTCGCCATTCATATGCCTCTATGCTACTAACCGTGATCCTTCGTCCCTCGTCTCTATAACACCTTCATTGTTTCGAGCCCAAAGCTCACTTTTGTGAATTCGTGGAACTCTCGCGGGGTCGTGTGACTGTAGTCTCCGTCTGGCGCCATCGTGGAAGTCTCACACCGCCATCGAGGTCTCATCGTGTTGCATTTTTTCGATCAACTTGTTTGCGTTTGGGAAGGCATTCACACCATTTCGAAAAAGCTTAAACGAGGTTTTTGTTAGTCCTCATTTTATTTTTAGTTATTTAAAGTGGGTGTTAGTTCAATTGTGGAACTTGAATCATGACTCCTTCAATTGATATAACAATTTAATCCCTTTAACCTTGTCATTCATGTTCTTTATCATTCATGAGCTATAAATGTCTCCTGTGTTGTATGGATAGCTATTTGTATGACGCTACTAATTAATATGGTGTACAAGTTTCAAACTAGACTTTGGTTATTTTTCATGTTTTATATGAGAGAGAAAGACACAGATACAAGTTTAATAAACATACATAAAATGATGGTAGATTTTCCTGAAATCACTTATGTACCTGCAATTTCCATCATATTCATTTCAAACCATTGGAGTTTTGAAGGTGAAAACCAAAGATAGAAAATCCACGACTGGGGCAGAAGCAGATCAGAATATACTTAGCAGAAAGAAACCCAGGCAAAATAGTGAAGCAAAACCCAGATTTGAAACCAGCAATTTCCAGACTTTCACCTTTGACATAAACAAAAAGTTAATTTTAATGGGTAGAATTCCTTGCACTTCTTTGATTCTAAGAAAAAAGGAGCACAATATTAGCCCAAAGAGTTTATTGGTAGAATTCACAAGACAGGAAATGACTTTATCACAGTCGAACTAGTGGCATGAAAGTTTCTCCGATGTTTTTTGTCCCTTCGTCGTTTTAAGGTTAATACTATGATGTTGTTGGAATGGTAGTTTATTATTGTGATGAAAAAGGGAAAATATGAGGAATTGGTTTGACTCTTGCCCCCATTCACTTTCATTTGATGTAGGCATTTTTTGCCCGTTGCCCATTCTAGTTTCCCTATGCTAATTTGACATTTGCCTTTACCAATGTTGTTCTTGTTTTTCTTCTTCTTGTTTTCAAATCATTCATTTGATTATTTCCATTCAAGCTTTATTATGTTTCTAACATTTAAAGTAAAATATAACCTGATATACAAAGATGCATATTTAGTAGTATGTAGCTAAAAAATGAGACCCTCTAAGAAATGAAAAATAATTTTATAAAAAAACAATTAAATTTCACTATGTGTTGAGTTATTTTTGGTGAAACCTTATTTTGTTTTTTTTTTTTTTCCTTCGATATGGCAGACAACATTAAAGCATGCCATTCCCTTTTCATTACCATTCGCTATTGTTAAATAAGTTTACTTCAATATGTAGTGAAAGAATGTAATTCACCTTTGCAACATATTGTTATACTACACTATGTGTAGTTGTTTGACCTTATGTGAAGTTCAATGGTCGCTGAACATACTTTTCATTTTAAAAAACTTGATCTATACTTTAATGTGTCATTTGCTTACCTTGTAGGTACTAGTTGTTGACTTACATAGGAAGTTAAGGCTTATTTTGGTCCGTGGTGTTTGTTGAAGGGATCGAGACAAACTCGTTTATAGGATTCCCATCACCGCACTCATTTTGCCAATTGGTCACCATCTATTGAGGTTTATATTGTCGTAATCTTCGTTATATGCTAATGACATGTTTGTTGATATTTGCGTTTTATATTGTTGTATACTAGAATGTTGTGCATTAAGAGTTAACCTTAGTTTCTCGTTTAAGGTTTAATACAATGAGTAATACGAATAGTTTGGATTAATGGTTGTATTAAATCTTGAATTGTCTGTTTGGACAGTTTGGGAAGATTCATATTATATACATAATTCATTCTTATCGGTTATGTATGTTTTGTTATATTTTTTGAAATTTTGGTTATTGCGTATTGCTTTGTTCTCTGGGTGCTTACTAGATTGTGTTGATTTCATTAAATTTAACAAAACATACTTAACTTGTGGATATGAATTAAGTATAAAATATGTCTTCTTGAATGGGATAGGACCACACATTTTAAGAAGTTACTTAGAATTGCATGCATATAAGTTTTACCCAAATGAGTATGATGGCAGACGGGAAACATGGATCGAACTTGGATGAAAGCATCACACATAAGTGATTAATATGAAATTGGGGTAGATGAGTTCATTAAGTTTACTGAACTTAATGCAACAAGTGTGGTTGGAAAATTTTTTTGTCCATGTGTAAAATGTGGCAATGGGAGATGGCATACACCTAATGACATAAAATCACATCTTATATGTGACGGGATCACTCCAAACTACATCAAATGGATATGGCATGGTGAATCAGCAGAGGTTCCAACATTGTCAATGACTGCGCCTGATGCTTTTGATAGCGGAGATCACATAGAAGATATGATACGCGACCTTGGACATGACAGTTTCAGAACTACACATTCACCTATGTATGACAAATTACTAACTGATTCAAAGGACCAACTATATGCTTATTGCACAAGTTTCACACGATTGTCAGCGGTCTTAGCTTTTGTCAACTTAAAGGCAAGATATGGGTGGAGTGACAAAAGCTTTACTGAATTGCTTGTCTTATTGAAGGAGATGCTTCCTAAAGGCAACAAATTGCCAAAAAATCACTATGAAGCCAATAAGATCTTATGTCCTGTGGGAATGGAGTACCAAAAGGTACATACTTGCCCTAATGATTGTATATTGTACATAAATCAATTTGCTGAAATGCGCAATTGCCCCTCATGTGGTGTATCATGGTACAAAGAAAAGAATGACGATTGTAGTGAAGATCGTAGCATAAACAACAGTCGGACAGAAAAAGTGTGCTAGTATCTTTTAATTATCCCAAGGTTTAAGCGATTGTTTGCTAATGCCAATGATGCAAAAAACCTTACATGGCATTCATATAGCAGGAACAAGGATGGATTGCTTTGACATCCTGTTGATTCTCCGCAATGGAAGACAATTGATTACTTGTATCCCAATTTTGGGGAGGATCCAAGAAACCTAAGGATCGGTCTTGCTTCAGATGAAATGAATCCTTTTGGTAATTTAAGCACTAACCACAATTCATGACAGATTTTGCTAATGATTTACAACCTCCACTTTGGTTGTGCATGAAACAAAAATACATAATGTTGTTTATGATCATAGCGGGTCCAAGACAACCATGAAATGATATTGATGTGTATCTAACTCCATTGATAGAAGACTTGAAAACATTGTGGATTGACGGGTTTGATGTGTTTGATGGGAATCTGTAACAAACCTTCAAGTTGTGAGCAATGATCTTTTGTACCATTAATGACTTTCCTGCCTATGGGAATTTGAGTGGATATAGTGCAAAGGACACCACGCATGTCCTATTTATGAGAAACACACAAGGTACATCCAGCTAAAACATGGAAAGAAGATAATATATAGTAGGCATCGACAATTTCTAAAACCTTATCACCCGTATTGGCGATTGAAGAAAGCTTTCAATGGAAGGCAAAAGATTGAAAATGCGCCTGAGTCGTTAGCTGGATATCAAGTGTATGACCTGGTGAAAGACATCGTACTTATGTTTGGGAAGACACAAAAAAAGGATTTTTCTGAGAAGAACATATGGAAGAAAAGATTAATATTCTTTGACCCACCTTACTAGTCTGATATACATGTCTGTCACTGTTTAGACGTAATGTATGTGGAGAAGAATATTTGTGATAGTTTGATTGGCACCCTGCTTAACATTAAAGACAAAACAAAAGATGGGTTGAAGTGCCATCAAGATTTGGTTGAAATGAGTATAAGACAGCAACTACATCCGGTATCCCATGATCGGCGAACATATTTGCCCCTAGCGTGTCACACAATTTCCACAAAGGAAAAAGAATCCTTTTGCCATACATTGTGCAGTTTAAAAGTTCCACAAGGATACTCTTCCAATATCAAGTGCCTTGTATATGTCAAAGATCTCAAATTGGTTGGGTTGAAGTCTCACAATTGTCACGTGTTAATGCAACAGTTATCATCGATAGCAATTCACGGGATCTTACCAGAAAAAGTTCAGGTTGCCATCACTCGATTGTGCTTTTTCTTTAATGCAATCTGTAGCAAATTCATTGATCTGCAAAAGTTGGATGATTTGGAGAATGTGGCTGGCATTGCCCTTTCTCAATTAGAGATGTTTTTTCCTCCTTCATTTTTCGACATTATGATACACTTAATTGTTCATTTAATGAGAGAGATCAAGTTGTGTGATTCGGTTTTCTTAAGGTGGTTGTATCCTGAAGCTTGTTAAAGGGTTATACAAAGAATCAATACTAACTAGAAGCTTCCATTGACGAAAGGTACGTTGCAGAGGAATGTATGGAATTTTGTTCCGAGTATATTGAAACACTCAAATTAGTTGTGCTGCATGAAAATCAACATTGTTAAACACGAGGAGGTAAGGGGACACGAGGATACAATGTTGTAAGTATGAGTTGAAACGAAGTTTTGTTCCTCATTTATATATTTTAAATAACACAAAGAGGTTATTCCTTACTTGGAAAGGCACAAATAATGTGTTGCTGACAGTAACCCAAAAATGAACATGATCAAGGTGTTGCAAGAGCATAATAGAACCTTCATTAACTGGTTTAAAGATGTTATATTTGTTGATGACAATGCTTTAAAAACATTAAGACTGTTAGCTATTGGGCCAAATCCAATGTTCTGACTTGGAAGGGTTATGACATAAATAACTATTCCTTCTACATAAAGGCATAAGATGATGTCCATAGTGTGCAGAACAGTGGAGTCAGTGTTGAGGCAAATTAATAAAACTTTTGTAGTGCATCAGATAAGAACCCGATTCTAGCTTTAATGCCATACTTTGGGGTGATTGAAGACATTTAGGAGCTTGATTATAGAGAACTCAGGGTGCCTGTATTTAAGTTTAAGTGGGTTAATGGAAACACCGGTGTTCAACAAGTGGTCCCAAATTAAGATTTTTGAAATTTTCTATTAATTTCATTTCCTTGATCATCATCCTAGACACATGCAAAGATTTCCTACTTAATGCATCAGCTATTACATTAGCCTTTCCTGGATGATATTTTAACTCAAAGTCATAATCCTTAAGAAATTTAACCCATCTTCTCTGTCTCATATTCAACTCTTTTTGGTCAAAGAGATACTTGAGACTCTTATGATCTGAAAAGACTTCAAATCTTACTCCATATAAATAATGTCTCCAAATCTTTAAGGCAAAAACTACAGCTACTAATTCTAAATCATGGGTTGGGTAATTGACTTCATGGGGGTCTCAACTGTCTCGATGCATATGCTACTACATTTCCATTTTGCATCAGCACACAACCTAGCCCTTTCTTTGAAGCATCACAATACACCTCAAAATCACAATACACCTCAAATGCACCATGAGGATCTGGCAATACTAACATTGGAGTACTAATCAATCTTTGCCTTAATTCTAGAAAACTCTTTTCACACTATGGTGACCATACAAAAGGAACATTCTTCCTAGTCAAGCTAGTCAGAGGTAAAGCTATTTGTGAAAACCCTTTAATAAACCTCCTATAATAACCATCTAATCCTAGAAAACTCCTAATCTCAGTTACTGTGATTTGCCTCTCTCATTTCATAACTGATTCAATCTTATTAGGATCAACTAAAATTCCATCCTTAGAAACAATATGGCCTAAAAATTTCACTTCCTTGGCCCAAAATTCACATTTAGATAATTTAGCATACAACTTCTTTTCTCTAAGTGTCTGAAGTACTATTCTAAGATGGTCTTCATGCTCTTTTTCTGATTTTGAATAAATAAGTATATCATCTATAAAGACTACTACAAACTTATCTAGATAAGATCTAAACATTCTATTCATGTAATCCACAAAAACTGCTGGAGCATTAGTTAATCCAAAAGACATCACTAAATACTCATAATGCCCATATCTAGTCCTAAATGCAGTTTTAGGAATATCTTCATTCTTAACTCTAATCTGATGGTATCCTGACCTAAGATCAATCTTAGAAAATATTGTGGCTCCTTTTAGTTTGGCCCATAAGATCATCTATCCTAGGCAATAGATACTTATTTTTAATGGTTATCTTATTAAGTTGTCTATAATCTACATAAAGCCTCATTTCCCCATCTTTCTTTTTCACTAACAAAACTGGAGCTCCCCAGGGTGAAACACTAGGTCTAATAATTTTTTTTCCAGCAACTCCTCTAGTTGCTTTTTCAATTCTTCCAACTCTAGAGGGAACACCTTATAAGGTGCCATAGATATTGGTCCATATCCAGGAATTAGGTCAAATAGAAAATTCTATTTCCCTTTCTAGAGGTATCCCTGGTATCTCATCTAGAAATACATCTAAATATTCTCTTACCACGATTATATTATTGAGTTCATCAGTTGACTCAGTTACATTAGCTGATAAAAGAACATACCCTTAAATTTCATTTTTACTGGAACGGAAAACAATGGAGTTCAAATACACACACTGGGTTTGACTGTTTTATGAGATTTCTAAAGGTAAAACAATGGTTTTATTTGAACAGTCCAACAACACATGGTTAGATGCAAGCCAATCCATACCCAAAATTACACTAAACCCAATTGAAAATAATAGGAATACTTCACAACTGAATTGGTTGAACCTTGTTATTTAAAAATTCAAATTCAAATAAGAGTTTCCGGATCTTTATCACTTTCAAAACCAAGAAACCTTTTACTCAATCAAATAGCTCAGCCCAAGAATTCAATAGATCAAACTAGAACTTGTTGAACAATGAATATGATTCAAAGAATTAAAGATCAATGAATAAGATGAGAATATAGATATAGAAATAAGAACATAAACAATTTATACTGGTTCACTTCAAAACATGAAGCTACATCCAGTTTCTTCTAATTCACACTAAATTAGAGTTCCACTATCATAAAATATTCTTACAAGCTTTTATAAGAACCTCCCCTTTATCAACCCTAGATAAAGAATAGAAATCTAAAATCCTATTAGACTTCTAAGGAGAAAGATTCAGAGAACACTACTCTAATCTTTAAGCTAGAGAACCCTTTTCTAGTCCCAAGCTAGAAGAATCCAATTACAATAGCCAATTACAACAAAATATGTAAACAAAATTACAATCAATGAGTTAAGGAAAGAAACAACCTGATGATCCAGTGAATGACATGCATATGAATGAGCAATTCAGGTTGAAAGAAAAAAACAAACTCAGAACATTCTTCTTCCTTAACCTTTTGAAAGAAACTTCTTGCTTTAAAGAATCACTCAAAAACCCATGAGTGTTTTAGCTGATGCAAGAACTCATAAAACTCAGAAAATCACTTTTGAAACGTTTAGAAAGCTTGTGTATACTCAGAATACGAATTGATCAAGTTTCAAAACAAGCTGAGCCTTGGTTCTATTTATAACAAACTTTTGTAACTGTCAGTAATCGATTAAACGCGGCTAATAATCGATTAAAACGCTCTGGTAATCGATTAAAACAACCTTGTAATCGATTAAAGTGTTCTACAAGTTTCTGGACATGAGCAACAAGCACAATAATCGATTATTCCGTCTTGTAATCGATTAAGACAGCAAGAAGCTTCAAAATATCAAAATACACTATGTAATCGATTATGATATTTGCTAATTGATTAAATCAAGTAGCTTTATAAAACAGAATGAACTAAGTAATCGATTACAATATTTGGTAATCGATTAAGATAGGAAGACAACTTTTTCAACTAAGCCTGTGTAATCGATTACTACCTATTGGTAATCGATTCTTCCAGAGAGTCTTAAAATCATGTATAACAATGTGTAGCTTTGTAATTGATTACTACCTATTGGTAATCGATTAAAGTGTTTCAACAAAGCAGTTTATAAGAAAACAAAGGTCAAATAATCGATTACAACAGTACAAAATAATTTTTCCAAAAACCTTTGAATCAAATAAAACCTTAGTTAATTGCTAAAAGCTTTGTTTGATTTTCATAAAAAAACTTAGTTAAATCAATGAATGAATGAGTGCGTGAATCAATCAGATAGCTTTCCTTTTACATAAAATTCCAAGTCTTCAAGCATGTTGAAAGCTCAAAACTAATCTTGTATCAAGGACTTCCAAACTTCATGAAGCTCCCCCTGTATCCAACAATCTCCCCTTTTTTGGCTTTAAACATGTCAAATTCTTGATTGACCAATTGTTGAACTTGAAGCTTTTTAAAAGTAATTGACCATGGAAGACTTTAAAATTTTGGACCTGAAAATTTACACTTTCTTTACAAAGAACAAGTGTTAAAGCATTTGATTCCATTTAAACATCATTTACAAATATTCTGGGTATACTTGATTCATTCTAAACAGTTAGCTCCCCCTAAATTCCATAATTCATTCAAGTCAGATTTTGGGCAAAAATTTTGAGCAAAAAATAGGGATGAACAGAGTATACAACAGAGTATATCAAAACTCAATCATTTCTCCCCCTATTTGTCTTGTTAAAGTTAAAAACATAAAGAGCACAATGGATAATTGAAATAGAAACATAATGGAAGTTTTATATATTCATAAGGAGGCTATTACAAAGAGAAATTAAACATTACAGTCTAAAAAAAAACAGAGCAGACAAACTTAATAAAAATAGGCCATTTTAGAAAGAGTCATATCCTTTATGTCATTCAAAGAGACACTAGTCTCAGCCCTAAAGTCATGATGCATCTGAAGAAGCCCATCCATCTTCTGCAGCATCAGAGATTCAAATTGTGAGTATAAGGGTTGAGTTTGGTCCCTTTCTTCATCTTCAGACTCTTCCACTTGAAGGTCAATTTCATCAGGAGGAGGAGGAGGTACTTGTGGTTGGCCTGCCATCACCCAGCCTTGTGGTGTCTTCTGCATCCCCAGCTTTGTAAGATGTTTTTCTTTTATGAGGTTGTTGCTGGAATTGGTATGGTCCATAACCTCATTTGTCACATCAATGTTGAAGTGATCAATGAACCTAAATACCAAGACAGGATAAGGAAAAGGATAGTTAACTAGTCTCTTAGACTTAAGCATGATTTCCTCAAATATAAGAACCCAATTCATGGGAATAGAGTTCTTTAGACCATACACCAATTGTAGGTCACCATCTGTGGCTTGGTCATGGTTAGTAGCCCATGGAGTGAGCACATAGGTTATTATATAGTGGAGTAACCTATCCTCAGGATTCATTGGACCAGTACCTAATTTGTTCCTAAGTTGCATATGTGAGTCATGAAGCATCTCCATATTGGTATCTAATTTGTTGTATCCCTCAGGTTCCTCATCAAACTTTCTAGCACCCTCACATATTACCCCAGCAACACATTCCCAGACTTCATGGGTGATTTCCATAGTAACACCCTTGACTTTAGAAATCATGTTCCCATTCATGGAACCCTTGGCACAGGCATAAAATACTTTTACCAGTTCTGGGTAGAAAGTACCCTTCATTTTAAGGAATCTCCTAAGACCTTGGGTTTCTAAGAATGCAGGGAATTGAAATCCTTCCCTTATAAACCAATCCAGTTCTAGATATTTGGGTGTGCACACAGGTTTTGTGGCAAAGAACTGCAAGTAGTTTATCTTGTCAGACTCATTGGAAAACCACAAGTCTAACCTATTTGGGGGTTGAGGAGGAAGAGGATTGGATGATGATTCTCCAACCTTTCTCTTTGAGGATCTAGCACGTTTTGGTGTGGGATTTGACATTTTAGAAAGAGGTTTAGACACAAAGAAACACAGCAAAACTCAGAAATATAGCAGAGAGAAAAGACTAAGATGCAAGGCTTTTCAATGATGCAAGGCTCTTATTTACAGGCTAAATTGATGTTCTTAACGTTCTTATTTTTGAAAATATAGCTGTTGGAGGTAGTTAAGGCACTTCAGTGACCTTTGATTTCATTTAGATTTGGTTGGGCAGTTACATTTCCAGAGAAAAACTGTCAGAAAACGCACCAACAGACTAAATAATCGATTAAATGGTAATTATAATCGATTATTTTACACATTTAGAACACTGAATTTAAACATGGTAATCGATTATCCCATATGGTAATTGATTATTTCACACATCATTCAAAGGTTGAAGATGACAAGTAATCGATTATATGTTATTGTAATTGATTATATCATAATTTTGGGAATTTAATCAAGTATCAGGGCTTATGTAATTGATTATCCCGACTGGTAATCGATTCCAGAAGGTTTTAAAATTTTAACCACATATGTAATCGATTACTAATTGGTCATAATCGATTACTCTAGTGAAACAATTACACTGAAAAACATATTTTGTTCAAGGTAACCGATTATCCCGTTACGTAATTGATTACTCCAGGAAGCTTCAGTTTTTCAAAACAAAGAATAATCGATTACGAGATTGCAGTAATTGATTATTGAAGCTCAAATTTCATAAATGAGATTTTTAATGATTTTAATCGATTAACCCGAAGTGAAATCGATTACTACAGTAAATTTATCAGAAAACAGAGAATTTTGCAGATCAATACGAATTTTTTAGAAAACAGAGCATTTTTAGTGATAAAGGCAGCAATGAAGTTCAATTAGCATGGAAAGGCACACTTTCAACAGGCTAGCATATATTGGATTCATCAAGAATACCTAGCATGTTTCTAAGTGCATAAAATCTATCTCTAGCCAATGGTTTAGTAAATATATCAGCTAGTTGGTTATGAGTATCAATGAAATCAATTTTGATATTACCTTTTTGAACATGATCTCTGAGGAAATGATGCCTTATCTCAATATGCTTGGTCCTTGAATGTATTATTGGATTCTTTGATATGTTAATAGCACTTGTATTGTCACATAGCAAAGGTATTTCTTTCAGTTCAACTCCAAAATCTTGCATTTGTTGCTTCAACCATAGGCTTTGTGCACAACAACTTCCAACTGAGATATATTCAGCTTCAGCAGTTGACAAAGCAACATAAGATTGTTTCTTGCAATGCCATGAGATCAATGAGCTTCCAAGAAGATGACAAGTGCCACTTGTACTTTTTCTATCTAATTTGCAACCTGCAAAGTCAGAATCAGAATATCCAATAATATTAATTGAAGCACCTTTGGGATACCAAAGTCAAACTTTTGGTGTAGCTTTGAGATATTTGATGATCCTTTTGACTGCTGTAAGATGAGACTCTTTTGGATTTGCTTGATATCTTACACACAAGCAAACACTTAGCATTATATTAGGTCTACTAGCTGTCAAGTATAACAAAGATCCAATTATTCCTCTGAGTTTTGACTCATCTATCTTCTTTCCATTTTCATCTGAATCAAGATATGTTGATGTTGCCATTGGAGTTGCAGCATCTTTGCTTTTCACCATTTCAAATTTCTTAATTACTTCAAGGCAATATTTGGATTGATTGAGAAATGTTCCATTCTTCATTTGCTTCACTTGAAGTCCAAGAAAGAATGTTAATTCTCTCATCATTAACATTTCAAATTCTTTCTGCATAGCTGAGGAAAATTCCTTACATAGCAAATGATTAGTTGAACCAAAAATTATATCATCAACATAAACTTGAACCAATAAGATATCATTCTCATGCCTTTTGATGAACAAGGTTTTGTCAACATGGCCCCTTGTGAAAGATTGTTCAAGCAGAAACTTGCTTAGTCTTTCATACCATGATCTGGGAGCTTGCTTCAAATCATAAAGGGCTTTTTTGAGTTTAAAAACATAGTTAGGATGTTTAAAATCAGTAAAACCAGAAGGTTGTTCAACATAGATATCCTCCTCAATGTATCCATTTAAAAAGGCACTTTTAACATCCATTTGAAAGAGTTTGAAGTTCATTAAACATGCATAAGCAAGCAATAACCTAATTGCTTCCAATATTGAAACTGGAGCATAAGTTTCTTCATAGTCTCTGCCTTCTTCTTGGTTGTAACCTTTAGCAACCAATCTAGCTTTATTTCTAACTATGATTCCACTTTCATCAAGTTTGTTTCTAAAAACCCATTTTGTACCAATAGGTTTAAGAGATGATGATCTAGGAACAAGTTCCCAAACTTCATTTCTCTTAAACTGATTTAATTCATCATGCATGGCAAGCATCCAACATTCATCATTCAAGGCTTGATCAATGTTCTTAGGTTCAATTTGAGAAACAAAAGCCATATTACAACATAGGTTTCTTAATGAAGATCTAGTAGATACTCCCTTTGAAACTTCACCTATGATGTTGTCAAGTGCTAGGTTTCTTGTTGTTCTCCAATCTTTAGACTCTTGAACAGGGGTTGATGGTTTTGCTTCAGCACTTGGTTCTTCTTTTTCTTTATTTAAGGAATCATTTAGCTGAATAAATTCTTCCATTGGGCCTGCGTCTACATCACACTTCTTTTCCTCTTTAGAGGGATTAGACTCATCACAAATTACATGTACAGATTCTTCCATGCACATTGTTCTTTTATTGAATACTCTATAAGCTTTACTTTGTAATGAATATCCGAGGAAAATTGCTTCATCAGCCTTAGTATCAAATTTTCCAAGTGATTCTTTCCCATTGTTTAACACAAAACACTTGCAGCCAAAAACTCTCAAGTGAGAAATGTTGGGTTTTCTACCTTTGTATAGCTCATAAGGGGTTTTCTTTAAAATAGACCTTATGAGTAATTTATTCAAAGTATAGCATATTGTACTTACAGCATCAGCCCAAAAATATTTTGGCAAACTTGTCTCATTAAGAACAGTTCTTCAAGAGATCTATTTTTCCTCTCCACAACACCATTTTGGTAAGGTGTTCTTGGAGATGAAAAGTTATGGTTAATTCCATTTTCTTCACAGAATTGTTCAAAATGCTCATTTTGGAATTCATCACCATGATCACTTCTTATTGAGATAATTTTGCTACCTTTTTCGTTTTTTTGAAAGTTTAGCCATTTTTCTAACTGCAAGGAAAGCATGACTTTTGGATTTCAAAAATAGAGTCCAAGTAAATCTAGAGTAATCATCCACAATGACAAGTCCATAATAATTGCCACCTAAACTCATTGTTCTAGAGGGACCAAATAAGTCAATGTGAAGTAATTCGAGTGGTCTAGAGGTGGAAACAATGTTTTTATTTTTAAAAGACATCCTGGTTTGTTTCCCCTTTTGACAAGCATCACAAAGTTTGTCCTTCTCAAACTTGAGTTTAGGCAACCCAATCACTAAATCTTTTCTAACAAGCTTGTTTATGTGGTGCATGTTTATGTGACTAGCCCTTCTATGCCATAGCCAAGATTCATCAATCTTGCTTATAAGACAAGAAGTGTTATGGAAGAATGCATGATCAATCGAAAGTAAGTAAATGTTACCTTTCCTTTTTACCTATATGAATTACTTCACCACTTGTCCCATCACAAATCATGCAGCAATTTTCATTGAATGTGATTTTGAACCCTTTGTCACAGAGTTGACTTATGCTTAAGAGATTATGCTTCAAACCTTCTACATAAAGAACATTCTTTATCTTAGTTTTGAAGCTGTCTCCAATGTTGCCTTCTCCAATGATCTTGCCTTTATTATTATCCCCATAAGTGACATATCCACCATCTTTAAGTGTTAAGTTTGTAAGCATGGACATGTCTCCGGTCATATGTCTAAAGCATCCACTGTCAAGGTACCATATTGAGGATCTAGCTCTTAGACATACCTGCAAAAATCAAATCAATTTACAAAGGAAGGTACCCAATTGAGGTTGGGTCCATAGGGGTTAGTTGCTTTCTTTTTCTTTTGAACCCAAATGCAATCTCCATTACGCACATAGAATCTCCTAGCATAGCATTTGTAAGATGTATGTCCTCGTTCTATACAATAGTTGCACATCACAAATTTTGATGATTTTCTAAGGAAAACATTTTTATTGATCTTTGAGTTAGTATACCTTTTTTGATTCTTCTGTTTTGGAGGCACAAATATTGTTTTTCCAACATATTTTGAGCCCTTTTTGTACCCCAAACTAGAAGTATCTCCAACATATCTTTGTACACTTAGTATTTCATCCAAGTTGCATTTTCCTCTATATAATTTCTCAAAAGATCAACTAAATAGCTGATTTCAGATAAACTTGTCATATATTTTTCTCCTTGACTCTTTTTGTAATCATCAAAAGCTTTTTGAAGCAAGTTATACTTGTCAACACTTGTAGAGGAAGAGGCACATACACATCCATTCAAATTGTAACTTGAAACAAGTTTTTCATTTTCTTCTTTCAAATTGCAAATATATGTTTGCAATTTAGTAATCTTTGCAACATGCCATCTGAGATTTCCTTTTAGCTTGTTATTGGATATTGCAAGTTTTTTGGCTTCTTCATGCATTTCATGGAAAACACTAATAGCTTGATCATATTCAGAACTTACCTCAGTTTCATCACACGAGAGATCATCATCTTCTTCTTTGAATTTGGAAGTGAGACACATGTTGGCTTCCTCATTTTTAGTTGAAGATTCTAAGGTAGTTGACTCATTTTCTTCCCAAGCTATGTAGGCTCTTTTGGATTTTCCTTCCTTTCTCCCCTTATTGTCACCTTGTTGCTTTTTCAAAAAGATTGAGTATTCTGATTTGATGTGGCCAGGTTTTCCATATTCAAAGCATGTAAAATTGTTGTCAATCTTCTTATTGTTGTTGTTGTTGTTGTTGTTGTTGTTGTTCTTGCTGATCTTTGTGAACCTTTTGTTCTTATTTTTCTTCAAGAACTTGCTAAATTTTCTGACAATTAAGTTCATGCTGTCCTCTTCATCCTCATCACTTGTTTCATCCTCTTTTTCATCTTTTGAAGTTGTATCTTTTAATGCAATGCTTCTGTTTTTCTTTTCTGCATCTTCATTACATGTTAGTTGAGACATTTCAAATAGCTTACCAAATAGTGCAGCCATGGACATGTTTAATAGATCTTTGGATTCCTTGATTGTTGTCACCTTTGGTTGCCAAAGCCTTGTTAGACACTTCACGATTTTGATGTTCAATTCTTCAGTATCAAAGATCTTTTCGAGACCCAATAAATGGTTGACTATATGAGTGAATTTTGTCTGCAACTGAGAAATGCTTTCATTGGTGTTCATCTTGAACATCTCATACTTATGCATCAATGCATGCTTGCTTGATCTCCTGACTTCTTCAGTTCCTTCATGAGTAATCTCCAGCATCTCCCACATTTCTTTTGCACTTGTACATCTCACTGTTCTAAAAAATTCATCAAAGGAAAGTGCAGAGGTGATCATATTTTTTGCTTTGAAATTATATTGGACAACCTTTTTGTTCAGCATCAGTCATCTCATCCCATTCATTGGGAATCAATTCATTGGCAACAATTTTCTTTGGAATAAAAGGACCCTTTCTATAGCATTCCAAGCACCTAGGTCATTTGATTGAATAAAGATTTTCATTCTATTTTTCCAAAAACTGAAATGTTCCCCTTCAAACATAGGAGGTCTGTTTAAAGAAGCACCTTCCTTGAAGGTTATTTGTGAGGTATTCATTTTTCATTTTGAAGAAAAACTAGTGATCTTGAATAACTCTCAAGAACCAGTTCTTGATGCCAATTGAAAATAATAGGAATACTTCACTACAACCAAGAGGGGGGTGAATTGGTTGAACCTTGATATTTAAAAATTCAAATTCAAATAAGAGTTTCAGGATCTTTATCACTTTCAAAACCAAGAAACCTTTTACTCAATCAAATAGCTCAGCCCAAGAATTCAATAGATCAAAATAGAACTTGTTGAACAATGAATATGATTCAAAGAATTAAAGATTAATGAATAAGATGAGAATAGAAATATAGAAATGAGAACACAAGCAATTTATATTGGTTCACTTCAAAACATGAAGCTACATCCAGTTTCTTCTAATTCACACTGAATTAGAGTTCCACTATCATAAAATATTCTTACAAGCTTTTACAAGAACCTCCCCTTTATCAACCCTAGATAAAGAACAAAAATCTAAAAACCTATTAGACTTCTAAGGAGAAAGATTCAGAGAACACTACTCAAATCTTTAAGCTAGAGAACCCTTCTCTAGTCCCAAGCTAGAAGAATCCAATTACAATAGCCAATTACAACAAAATATGTAAACAAAATTACAATCAATGAGTTAAGGAAAGAAACAACCTGATGATCCAGTGAATGACATGCATATGAATGAGCAATTCAGGTTGAAAGACAAAAACAAACTCATAACATTCTTCTTCCTTAACCTTTTGAAAGAAACTTCTTGCTTTAAAGAATCACTCAAAAACCCATGAGTGTTTTAGTTGATGCAAGAACTCATAGAACTCAGAAAATCACTTTTGAAACGTTTAGAAAGCTTGTGTATACTCAGAATACGAATTGATCAAGTTTCAAAACAAGCTGAGCCTTGGTTTTATTTATAACAAACTTTTGTAACTGTCAGTAATAGATTAAACGCGCCTAATAATCGATTAAAACGCTCATGTAATCAATTAAAACAACCTTGTAATCGATTAAAGTGTTCTACAAGTTTCTGGACATGAGCAATGAGCAAAATAATCGATTATTCCGTCTTGTAATCAATTAAGACAGCATGCTTCAAAATATCAAAATACACTATGTAATCGATTACGATATTTCGTAATCGATTAAATCAGGAAGCTTTATAAAACAGAATGAACTAAGTAATCGATTGCAATATTTGGTAATCGATGAAGACAGGAAGACAACTTTTTCAACTAAGCCTATGTAATCGATTACTACCTATTGGTAATCGATTCTTCCAGATAGTCTTAAAATAATGTATAGCAATGTATAGCTTTGTAATCAATTACTACCTATTGGTAATCGATTAAAGTGTTTCAGCAAAGCATTTTATAAGAAAACAAACGTCAAATAATCGATTATTCCGATAGGTAATCGATTACATTGTTCATAAAAGCTTTTCCAGAATGAACTAAGAACAAAATAATCAATTATACCTTTAAGGTAATCGATTACAACAGTACAAAACAATTTTTCCAAAAACCTTTGAATCAAATAAAACATTAGTTAAATGTTAAAAGCTTTGTTTGATTTTCATAAAAAAACTTAGTTAAATTAATGAATGGATGAGTGAATGAATGAGTGCATGAATCAATCAGATAACTTTCCTTTTACATAAAATTCCAAGTCTTCAAGCATGTTGAAAGCTCAAAACTAATCTTGTATCAAGGACTTCCAAACTTCATGAAGTTCCCCTTGTATCCAACACCAGTCAAAGGAAGACAAATCAAATTTGTAGAAAAAGATCTATGATCAATCTAAAAATCACAGTTAAGACTGATTTGACTAGTAGTAATAGGTTTATTAGTAGGGGTAGAAACTAAAAAATCATAAGGTAATTGAGATAAAGGTAACCCTAATTGTATAGCAGTGTCATAAGAAATGAAAGAGTGAGTAGCACCTGAATCATATAATACAGTTAAAATTGTATCTTTAATTCTGCACTTACCCTCGATGAGATTTTCGAATTGAGATGCCTCTAATACATTCAAGTCTATTGAGGATGTGTAGTGCCTTGGGGTTTTTCATTTCTATAATTGTTAGCATAGTGCCCTATTTTTCCACATCTAAAGAATTGAACATCACTGCGACATTTTTGTGCATGATGTTCTGTCTTTCGACATCAAAAACAAGTGGTATGAGCTATAGGGCATGGCCTATCTCCATGGATCTTGTGACATTTGTCACATTTCCTTCCTGGATTTTGAGTTGTCTGAAACTTCCTCTACTGAAACTTATTCTTAAAATTAAAGGGTTGGGATCCTAATTTCTTCCTAAAATTATTACTTGACTCTCTCTTTTCAGCAGATCTCCTTTTATATTCTTCTATTAATCTACACTTATTTATCAAAAGACCAAACTCCTTAATTTCTAGGGGTCCTACCACTTCCAACATATCTTCCCTTAATCCCCCTTCAAATTTCATGCACTTCCAGTGCTCATCTGGTTATACTGATAGGTGGAGTAAAATTTAATTAACTCTTCAACTTTAGCAATATATTCAGACACACTATTGTTACCTTGTTGAAGCTAAGAAATTCGAGCTCTTAGCATTCCTCACTAATATGGGAAAATACTTCCCATAGAATGTTGTTTTTAACATCTCCCATGAGATCTCTACTCCATTTTCCGCCAAAATTTGCTTGTGGTTGTTCCACCAATACTCAGCATCAGATTCTAACATATAAGTAGCATAAGTTACTTTCTACTGGTCAGAACAATCTAATGCAGTAAATATCTAACCCATTCTTCAGCCATATCTGGATTAAAGGTTCCCTTAAATATCGGTGGATTAGATTTTCTAAACTCAGCAAACTTATGATATTCTAAATCAGTCACCTACCTCCTATTATTATATTGACTAGAATTATTGTTACTACCATGATTATTATTATTATGATTTAGTTGCATCATCATTTGAGTAGCTACCGCAGCTTGTTGACTTGTTGCAGTCGCTTGTTGATTTGCAGCAGTCGCTTGTTCTTGCATAGCTGCCAGCATTTCGTGAAGAATATTTATTTCCTCACTATGGCTACTAGCTTATGGTGCTGTTCTTCCTCTTGTTCTTCTAGTAGCCATGAATTCTGTGATAACCCTAAGTTATTTTCGGTTGGCGCCATACCCCGCGCTGTCGCGCGGGGATTCACCTCAGAAAACCTGGGTTTTGGTATGGCGCGGGTCGCGCCAGGGCTGGCGCTGAGAGCGTCAGACCCATTGGTTGTGGCGCTGGTGGCGCCAAGACGGCGCTGAGGGCGCCAGAGACTCTGCAAGTCCACGCTGGCAGCGTGGCTGTGGCGCCAACGGCGTGGAACGGCAGAATGGTTGGCGCGGA